>SRQG01000128.1:0-70226 GCA_018360325.1 Claviceps aff. humidiphila group G2b
ACGCAAAAACATGTTCAACGAGTCTTCTGAGTCCCGAAATAGGTCGTACGCCCAAATTCTGATTTATTCTTCAAGCCTTGTAGATATATCCGGCGTTGAAGTACAGTACAGATGGTGGTTACTGGCTGGTGAAGGAGATGAAGGGTGCCAGTTGGCTGAACAGCGATCTAGATATCTTTGAGGTGTGTCTGACCAATACTTAATGCTTGTAAAAATGTCCCTGACACTTGTGGCATGCTAGCAGTGCAAACAAAAAATGCGTTGAGAAGAAAAAGGTGTGCATTACATTATGTATGGAGTTGGGTAACTGCAATTTGGAAAACAAAACCTAGGGTCGCACATAAGACAGGCCCTCCGACATCCGCAATTCCGCCAATTTTGTGTTCCATGTTTTTCTCAACCACATTACCTCCCGAGTCCCGTGTAACCTTATTTATTAGTAACGCCGTGTTTATAAATTATAGAACGGAGCCACATCTCGTGCCCCACAACAGCAAAAAACCGATCGCAGCGACGCAGAGTCCAATCCGGAACCTTTCCAGAAGCTCATCCATCATTTCTCATCCATCTCCATCCCTACATCTCCTCACGTCTATCTCGACAATATCTCAACACCCTCGAGATGCCTCGCATGTCCACACGCAGCTCTACCGTCCGGCCCGCCCCCGCTCGCGGCCAGACACCACGCGGCCGAGCAACATGCTCGCGTGGAAACGCACCGGGCCAGGATCCCAACCCATCGCGGACTCGCCCCCTCTGCCTCCCGCCTCTTCCATTGATCTCCAACTGGTAGAGAGACAAGAGCTCCAGGCCCGGTTCGCCGCGGCGGAGGCTGCCACTGCGCAGTCTATGGCCGCCGTCCCAGTAGCCGATGCATTCTCAGCAGCCGATGCCGTTCCAGCAGCCAATGTGGCCCCTCGACACGTCGGACAATCAGCACGGCAACCCGATGGCTAACAACGACGCATCGCAAGGTGATTCGGCGGCCACGCTTCCGAGGTCGCGGGTGATTTCGATACAACGACAACTACCTATGTACGGATACTTTCGTGATATTCCTATTCCTCCGTAGAGTCTGTACATACGGAATAGGTACCTATGTACACGTCGCCACTGTCCATTGTCTTGACCCGTAGACATTCGCCCGCTGATTGGCCCAAACACTATAAGTCGCCCCCTCTTCTGCACATCGCAAAATCGCAAAATCGCAAAACCACGACATCCCATCCCTCTCATGCCAAACCATCACCAACGCAGACAGCTTACCGTCGCGCAACCACCCAACCGCCTCGCCAATCCCTCCATCCGTACCTGATACCCATGATTCAAAACGGTCAGACACAAAAGAGCAGCATTGAAACCCACGTACCGCGAACTGCGAAGTTCGAACCAGACGGGATGGCCCCCCAAGACAAAACCATCTACGCTATAGTCCATAACCCGTAAAACCCTCAGAGCAAAAGGGAACCTCTAAAAGAAAAACGGACTAGCAAAACCGCGCCGGCTCCAAATTCGGCGGCGGCGGCATCGCCTCCTTCTCCTCCTCCAACGCCGACCGCCGCGAACGACTCCGCAAACTCGCCCTCGAAATAATTGACCTAGACACTTTTTAAAAGACCCGTACTTTTTCAAAAACGACGTCGGCCCAAAGACTCAGGTTCAGGAATTTTGTGATGCCGCCAACTCCGACGGTCGCGAGGCCAAGGCGCAGGCGCTCATCAATCTATTGTCCGCCCCTCTTCGAGCATCACTGGCACACGTATCTTCTGGACTGCCGAGCGCCGCCAGCTCGGTTCCCGTGGTCCGACTGTTGGACTGTCCCGCCCTTCTCCTTATCTGTTCTTCTGCCGATCTCCACTGGGAAGATCTGCAGACTGCATAGGCGCCTGCTGCGTAGGTACGTCATCTCTACTATTGCGCGTTGGCCGTTGAGATACTTAGAGTACAGGCTGCGGCATATGGCTGTCGCGGCAATTCAACCGTCCAAATGCCGCGACAGTCGAATGCCGCAGACCGTGCTCCAAGTATCCCAATCACCAACGCGCAATGGTTAAGATGACGTCTCTGCGCTCTCTTCGGTCCGTGGACTGGATCGGCGAGATGAGAATTCTGCCTCGGGCGGAGAATCGTATACTGAGTGACTACCCTCTTTACCTGGGCGAAGGAGACGAGGAGGATCACAATAAGGCTGTACTGGTGCTTCATGAGCCTCATACATGCTTCTGTGAGCTTCAGGCTTTCGCCGACGAGCACACGAATGACGAACTCGACAGACCTGACGAAGAGAACAGGCTATAGTCTCAGGCATGTTTATCGTGACACAGCACACGACGGCAGAGTTGTCGCAAGTCGTTGCGTCAGCAAGGCGACAGTTGGCTCGCATTTCGACAGGCGCCTGAGTCTTCAGATCGGCAGGTCCTCATCACGCGTGTTCGTGGATCTCTCCCTCCAGCAAAGACGAAATCTTTCCGTGACGCTGTCCACATCTATCCCACGAATGCTAGGGTCATCGAGCACAATCGCGACCACATGCTATATCTTGGGGCATACGTCATGCGTGTTGAGAGCACGCACTGGGGCCGGCACGCTGATGGAGCTGGCTCGCAAACCGCCCATGATCTTCCCATCGTTGCTCCTATTTGCATCGGCGCTAGACTCATGCTTACGACGAATCTTTGGACAGAGTAGGGCCTCGTGAACGGGTCTGTTGGCACAGTTGAAGATGTTGCGTGGAACTGGTCCCATGACGGTAACCATCACAGGAGGCCGCCGGCAATTTGATAGTTATACCGGCCCGGCCTACTACAAGGATGACCCCGACCGTGCAACTGTTGTTCCCATTCTTTGTCGGGAGTGCCAGTACATATTGAGGGGCGTATTCTGCACTCGCACGCGGTTTCCCGTTACTGTCGCCTACGCCTTCACGGTCCATAAGTCACAAGGCACGACACTCGATGGCGCTGTCGTCGACATCTTTCCCCGCGATTTCACACCGGGGCTGACTCGCGCGTGTAAACGCTAGACAGGATCATGTTTGATGCTCCTTTCGACCATCAGTCCATGCGTGACACCATCACGCCAGAGAGGGACGCCCGTGAGCTTGATGCCCTATGGCGCCGGGGACATTATCTGCCGACGGAAGCAGATGAGATCGATTCGTTTCAATGCTTTGAGCCTGGCATGGATGGATCGTGTCTAGCTTCATCTGGAAGGGCAACTTAGGGTCGTGGACTCGTGGCGCTACGTTTCAGCCCCATTGTCAGACTAATGTCAGTATAGGGAGGCGCCTTGGCTCGATGGCTTTCTTACCGCCAGTGCTCGGCCTATCTGTGACGTCTGACGCGTAAGAGGCGTGTTTTAGGCGTTCGGCTTATACGAGCATGTCGTTCGAATTACCCTTCGGGAATCGTGACTGTCATTGCCGCTACGTGATATCGTCCATGATTTTCGTGAAGATGCAATACAAACAGTGGGCTGCGAACATGTGCATACCTACTTGCTTGGCACACATGTTCCTACGTACTGATCATTTATCATCGCTATGTACATATACGTACATAGCGATGATAAATGACAGAAGCGCGGAGTAATGGGGTGACTAAAAGCGGAGTAAGGACCGATGGATCTGGAGTCCTGGACTACTAGTCTACTACCGATGGCCCATGATCCATCATAATACCATTCATGGGGATACACTTTTGCCTAAATCCTCATCCTCTCCAATGTCCGCGACATGTCCGCGACATGTCCAAGAGATACATACCTATGTCCTCCGTACAGTAACACAGACGATCGTTCTCGAGTCAGGACTCGGGACTCAGGATATGTAAAGGTCTCCCTGTGCGCACTTGCATTTGTTCCAAAACTATCCACGTCTCCTCCCAAGTCTCCGTACAAGTTAGTTTGCTCAAAAACACCGAGTCCACCGACCAACTTCTCTTTGATACTTGATCACCATGCACGCCCTCAGCCTTCTCGCCCTTCTTCTACCCCTTGCGGCGGCCAAAACCCATAAGCAGTGCGGTTGCCGGACATATACTGCGGACAAAGGCTGGGAGACCAACACTGTCCTCGCCCACTGGGTCTGTTACAAATATTTTTACGCAACTGTATGAATTGACCCCCAAGATAACCTATGCAAATGCATAGAGTGAGCGGAAAATTACAATAGAAGATGAGACTGACTAGATGTTTCCACTTTTCCTTTTTTTTTTTTAAAGGCGTCATGGGATGACAAAGCTCAACGTGTAAGTGCCTTGCGTTGAATTCCAATCCTAGTTACCTAAGTAACACACAAGACGGAGTTACGGTCACACGGTGAACAGCATGGAAGCTAACTCCCATTCTTCAGTGCGTCGAGCGGACAGACAAGATCGATGGCCAAACTTTTGAGAACCAGTGCAAGTCTTTTGGCACGGACGTCGGCTACTACCCCATTACTCCCCAAGGCTTTCCCGACACCTCCGGCAAAGCGCTGCAGGTTGATATCGCTTTGGGCCAGTGCTTTGATTAAGGCGCACACCGTACAGCGAGGATGACAGTGTCTGTTGAATGCTGAGCACTCAGCACTGGCCGACATGACAGCATGTCAGGGGCAGTGTGTGTGGTAGTAGGTACATACATACATACAAGGGGCAGGAAGTTGGAACCAAGGGATAGGTGGACAGGAGCCGCGGGAGAAGTCAGAGATCGCGGTGGAAGGGCCGTAATACCTAAGACAGTGGCCTTGCTCATATGTTAGAGGCCAGAGATGAAACCTCCAAGCAGTGACCCCCTCCTTTGGCATCATTTATTCATTGTCCTCAGTCTTGACTCTTCACGCCGTCGTGAGCTCACAAGCCTTCACAACTTGTAAGCCTTAGGCACAGCACGTAGTGCCACGATGCTCCTCGGCATCTTATTTCTTTGCCGCGGAGAGGGAAGCACTGCTTTTATATGTATGTATATGTAGGTATAAAAGTTCAGATGGCTTGCACCGAGAGTTGAGCTACATCCATTTCAGTCAACCAATACACTGTTTCGTACAGAAATATTAAGAAAGTAGTGACCGGTGCCGACAGGAACCTATATCCGGTCCGGAGGCTCGTGACTCGGAGTGACATAAGTGAACAAAATGAAATTATGAATGCTCAATGTGTACTCTCCGATTTGGCTTCATGCCCTCTTACACTGTATGGTGCATAATCATCACCGACTCATTAGTGCCAGCCACTGAAAGTTGAAAGTGGCAGTGAAACTGAAAGCCCACTGCCAAACCCGTCAAGAGTTGACAAAAACAAGAATGTATAGAAGTCAACTTGATATTGCATAGGTATGTACCTAGGTATACGGAGTAATGACCTACGTATACATGGGAACCTACATAGTACATACCCTGGTCCGACTATGTATGTACATATGTACATAGGTACACATGTAGCCCGGGAAGTCGGAACACGGCGTGGTGCCCCGGTCACCAAGACTCAAGTGCATTGACGCCGTGACGGAAGTGACGGAAATGAGGGCACGGTTCCGTCCGCGCTAAAATACTCCGTAAGTCCCGGGCCGGGACTTACGGACTCCCGGCCCAACGAGGAACTACCGCGGAGCAAGCTAAAATACATATCACCGCGGCAGTTTCTGAAACTTAAGTAGGTATGTAATGTATCATGTATGTAGTGCAGGACACTACAGTACATAACATTTACATACCTATGTAGTTATGTATGTATCTGATTTTACACTGACTCCTCTTTTCCTCGGGTATGTACATTCGCCTTGGGCTTCAAGGCTCAACGCAACTCAATTCGTTCAAATGATAAGGTACACCACCGGTAACTTTGATCATTGCTTTAAACCATGACACATTCGCGGCCTGGCAAATATCCCAGGCGCCTATATATGTACTCGATCATTTTGCGCAGCCGTGATGGATTACATACCTACTCACTTTCGCCGGCCTCGATGTGCGTGGTCAGATCCTGCGATGACGAACCACTGACCCTCGTGAGTCGTAGCCTTCACAGATGAGGACGGCCGTGATGTGATGCGCCCCCCTCTGCCTCGACCGCGGGCTCGTAGGGTGTTCTTCTGTTTCTTCGAGACACGCAATGCTTCTGCCTTGTCAATTACAAACTGTGAGTTGGTGACGTTGGTTTGGCGTCGAAAATCAGCTGCGTTCTTTGACTCGCAAACCTTGAAGTCGGCTGCCTCTGCGCCGAAACAACGGACTGCAGCCAGATTTGCAGCGGGGGGCTCTGCGGTAGAGGGAACACCGTCGTTTCGTCCATGGCTCATGGGACGGGACGGTTGAAACTTGAGGCACATCGGGATCGCTTTCAAGGGTCGTCTGCGACGCTAAAGCCTGTGTGTGACTGATAGCGACTCGAAGACGGGTACGGATGGCAATTCAGTTGGATTTGTTGCGAGGTCGACCACGGAGGTTGCGAATTCGGGCGTATTAAGGGTTTTGTATTCAAAGGAGAAGTTGAAAGGAGTGGCTGATCCGTGGTCCTTGAAGTCATGATGAAGTTGATATGTACATAGTACCTCCTGAGTCCTACCTATGTACCTACTACCGACCTACCTCTGAGCTACTCAGTGGACATTCGCCCGCCGATTGGCTCAAACCCGACATGACGCTCCACTCTTATGTCCAGGCTCCAAGCTTTCACATCGCATCTCGCAAGTCGCCAACCAAACCAACAACATCCCGATTCCCATCCATCCTCTCATAACCAAACCACCACCAACCCAGACAGCCTCCCATCGCGCAACGAACCATCCACCTCGTCAATCCCCTCCATCCGAACCTACGACCCACGATCCCAAACAGCCACACACAACAGAAAAGGCGATCGAAACCCGCACACCGAGAACCGCGAACCAGACGGGGACGACCCCCCAAGACAAAAACCCCCATCTGCGCCATCATAAACTCATAACCCACAAAAACCCCAGAGCAAAAAAAGACCCAAAGAAAAGGGAAAGGAACCCCCAAAAAGAAAAAGAAAAAGAAAGAAAGAAAAAAATGGACTACCAAAACCGCGCCGGCTCCAAATTCGGCGGCGGCGGCGTCGCCTCCTTCTCCTCCTCCAACGCCGACCGCCGCGAACGACTCCGCAAACTCGCCCTCGAAACAATCGACCTAGACAAAGACCCGTACTTTTTCAAAAACCACGTCGGCTCCTTTGAATGCCGTCTCTGCCTAACGGTCCACCAGAACGATGGCTCGTACCTCGCTCACACGCAGGGCAAGAAACACCAGACCAACTTGGCGAGACGGGCTGCGCGAGAACAACGAGAGGGTGGTGGTGGGAATAGACATGCGGGGATTGATCCCGTGACGGGGTTACCAACGAGTGTGGTGGCTAGTTTTGGGGGTGGGAATGGTGCAGCGGGCGTGAAGAGGAATGCTGTCAAGATTGGGAGACCAGGCTACAAGATTACTAAGATTAGGGATCCGGTGACGAGGCAGCAGGGGTTGTTGTTCCAGTTGCAGTATCCGGATGCGGGGGTGGATATGACGCCTAAGTGGCAGGTGATGAATGCGTATGCGCAGAGAGTGGAGGATCCGGATAAGAATTTTCAGTATTTGCTTGTGGCGGCGGAGCCGTATGAGACGGTTGGGTTTAAGATTCCCGTGAGGGAGTTGGATAAGAGGGAGGAGAGGCAGTTTTGCTTTTGGGACCCGGATGCGAAGGAGTTTTGGATTCAGGTCATGTTTATGACGGAGAGGGAGGAGAGGTTTAATGCTGCGCCGGGGTTGGGGGGGAGGAAGTGAGGGAGGGAGGGTGACGTTGGTTCTATATGCAATATATACTACAGTATATACTACAGACTGGGCCAAGAAGCATGTGGCCTTTCTTTCTTCTTCGCTTTGATGACCCTTTCGTCGATCCATGGCACCTTTGTTCATCACTGCCGAAAGTATCAACCCATCCCGACTCTCTTTAGTGGACAAAGCACCGTCCTATCTCCCTTAAAACGCTGCCAATACAAAAAATGGAAAGCGCTTTTTATATGCACACAACACACGCACCCACGCACGCAAGAAGCTTCACCACCTATCGAAAGTTGTTATCGAACCGCTTAAAGGTGTAGCCAATGAACGGCAAGCTCATCTCAGGCGACTCTTCCATCGGGTGGCCCATTTGCAGTGCCTGAGCCTTGAGGACGGTGGCATTGTCGGTCTGGTCGATTTCGTCGGTGGGGAAGTACGTCGTGTCAATGTTGGACGTCAGACGGGGCTCGAAGGGTGCTCGGATGCGACGCAGGCCGTCAAACTCGACGCCGCGGAAGAAGGGGTGGTTCTTGATCTCATGTGCGCCGCCGCGACCAAGACGGTTTTCAGTGTTGCACACCATGCTGCATTATTACGTTAGCGACATCTCATGGGTTTTTGTGTTTGTTCTTTCAGATTTGTTTGCTGGAAATGGGCTCAAAAAAGTCTGCTCAAGGAAACGTACTTTCGGATCAGGTTCTCGGCCTCCACCCCTAGAGTGATGTCATCAGGGAAATACAGAGTCTGTCTCCAGTTGACAATCTTGCGGTAGGTGTCGTGGCTGTCCTCGGCGCAGAATGGTGGCCAGCCCACCAGACACTCGAACATGATGGTACCGAGGGACCACCAGTCGCAGTCGAATGTGTAGCCGTGACCAGTGAAAATTTCGGGCGCGATGTAGTCTGGGGTACCAACGGTGGAATAGGCCAAGAGCCTTCTTGACCGCCTCCAGTCATTGATCTGCGACCGATTGCTGACCGTGAGATTGATCTGGTCAATGGCCACTGAGTTTCTGTCGCGAGGCTTGTTGGAGCGGCCCTGCAGAAGCTGCTGGTAGTAGTTGTTGTCGTGGAGGCGATGGAAGCCGGTCGAGAGGCCGAAATCCGTCAACTTGACGTGGCCGCCCCGATCCAGCAGGATGTTGTCAGGTTTTATGTCACTGATTTAGGTCAGCATGCGGTAAAGAAGATGGGGGATGGTACATGGAAAATAGATCAAGAAATGGCAGATGTGCGTCGAAGAAGTACGTACCGATGAATGAAGCCTAGTTTATGGACAGCTTCAATAGCCAGGACAATCTCGGCAATGTAGAACCTGGTGATATCTTCGGAAAATATCTCATACTTGATCAACATGGTCATCAAGTCACCTCCTGGCAGAAACTCCATCAACATGTAGAGGAAGTAGGCGTCCTGAAAGGTTGTGTACAGCTTAACCACCCACGGGCTGTCTGATTCGGCCAGGATATCCCGCTCAGATCGGACATGTGCCAACTGGTCCTTCTTGAACATTTCGGTCTTGATTAATGACTTCATAGCATAGACTTTGCCATCACCCTTCTTCTGGACCAGCTTCACCTCGCCGAATGCGCCCTTGCCAATAATCTTGATGGTGTTGTAGTTTTCAGGCTTATCCTTTGTTCGCAGGAATCGCAGATACTGGCCCTCCTTGCGGCCGGCTGTCGACCATAGCTGCTCTTTCCTGACGGAACTCTGTGTGGGGTCTTGAAGTTTCTGCTCAAGCTCGCTTTGTCTGTTGAACGGTGTGTTAGTACGTTAGGGCCATCAAACAGGGGCGGGCAGAGTACTATGCCGTGTGGCATGTACGAGATGCACCGGCAACACCAAAGGATGATAGATGACAAGGAAAGCCAAACGCACCTCTGGTTTCGCTCGCGTGCTCGCTTCACGCTGTCCTTGAAGAAATCAACGGCCAGCTGCGAGCACTTCTTCTGGTTGCTCATGGCATTAGGACCATAGCGGTCCGGGTTCCTCTCAGGAGCAGGGCGAAACTCAGATACTGTTGAAGTGCCGCTCTGTGTGGGCAACGGAGGCGCGTTGGAGTTGGAGTAACCGGCATAGGCGCCACCGGGTTGACTGCCAGCGGTTCGGGGTCGCTGCGAGGAGGGAGGTCCTCGGGGGGCAGCCCGCACGGAACCGCCTAGATTCTGGTGAGAGAACTGATGGGCGAGGCCGACGTTGGGATCGTTGGTGCCCGGCGTGTTAGAGCGGCCTTGGAGGTAGCCATTCTGGGCGAAGTCGTTGCTGGCGGACTGGGCGGCGCCGGGCTGTGAGAAGTAGCCCTGAGGAGCATAACCAACAGCAGATGTAGAGGCTGAAGCAGGCGTAGATGCTGAAGCAGAACCAGAAGCTCCGTTGGGCTGCTGTTGCGGAGGTTGGAGCCCACCACTGGTCTGTTGTTGTTGCTGCTGCTGCTGTTGCTGTGCGGTGGGAGGCGAGAGGACGGGTTGCGGAAAGGTAGAGGGCGTCGTGGGGTACGCTCGGTCGTTTACTGGCAAGCGATCATTGCTGCCAAAGTCGAGGTGCAGACGGTTGCCGTTCGAATCCATCTTGGGAGTATGGTCTTGTGAGGCAAACTGATCGAGGAGATGAGAGACGTCGAGAAGGAAAAGGGAACAGAGTCACAGACGATTGAGGTCTGAGACGAGGGAGAGGAGGTGGGTGTTCGTCCAATGGCGTCCAATGGCGGGCGGACGGCTGCGCGTTGGCGCCAGGTACAGCGCCGAAACGATTAAGGGGGTCGTTCGAGAGATGAGTGACGGGGGAATGGAGCCAAGGATCACACAGTATGTACACTGCGCATTCGCTCACAAATGGCATACTCGTACAGCTGAAGGGGAAAGGTTATAAAATATTGAATAAAATATAGAACAACTAGAGACAAGATAGGCCACGCAGCGCTGACCGACATCTCGATGACTCGATAGGGTACTTCGACTTGAAGCCGTCCCGATTCAATCCCCATCACCGCTTTTGTCCAATGGCAGAGGGCCGTGCCGCACCCAAGGGGCCAAAAGGAGGGGCACGACTCACGAGTCACGAGAGCCTAGAGGGGCCGCAGCAAAGAAAGGACTCCCCGTCTTTCACGACTTGTGAGAAATTGTGCTTGAAGCAATTGCTAATGCAGACCGAGGAAGTCTTGAAGTGTAGCTCTAGCACGATAAATGCGTATCCCGTCTGTGCAGGTCACTACTCCGTAGACCGCTTGTCGCATCGAGTATGTACATATTTTCGATCCCGAGTCAGAAGCCTTATCAGATTGCGGCTTATCGGATCAGATTTGCACGTTTTTTCTTATCGGCCTGATTTCCTTTCCCCCTTGTCCAGTTCAACGTCAACGCAGAAGGCAGAGCTACGAGCATTTTCGCAAACCACCAGCTTCACTCCCAAGCCGTTCGATTGTCGAGTTCACGCGCATAAGCGTCCCAGGGCCATTGGCCGCGTCAACAACTCGAAAGCAGGCAGTCGATTCGAGTGAAAGATCCTGGCGAGACTTCGCTGCCGCCTTCCATCATGACAGACACATCAACGCCTCGAGCGAACACGGGGGCCGCAACCTCATCGACCTCGATGCCGGCCTCAACCCCAACGTCCGCCTCATCCGCGACGCCCACACCCCCGAAGCCTCGAAATCCAGCCTTGAAAATGCTCGGTCTCCCTGCGCTGCCTCGCAAACTCCCCTCGCGGAACTGGATGATCTTCTGGGCCATCACCGGAGCGTCCACGACCGCCATCGTCTACGACGCGCGCGAGAAGAAGCGCGCTACAGCTAAATGGCGCCGCGCCGTAGAGCCTTTATCTCGGGAGCTCATCGGCTCTGCCAACGCCCTGCCCCGGAAACTGACGGTCTATCTGGCGGCGCCGCCGCATGACGGTTTGCGCGTCGCGCAGGACCACTTCATCGAATACGTCAAGCCCGTTCTATCCGCGTCGGGTCTCGACTGGGACTTCGTGCAGGGGAGACAACAAGGCGACGTGAGGGCTGCCGTGGCGGGCAAGATTCGCAGAGCTCGAATGGCAGACGAGCGTCCAACGGAGCAGATGCCCCCCACGGACGACTCCATTGTCCAGGACCTGAGAAAGAAAATGGGTCTCAAAGAGTACGAGGGTGTTAAAGGAGATATCGTCGTTGGCCGTCACGCCTGGAAGGAATACGTGCGAGGCGTACACGAGGGCTGGCTCGGCCCCCTAGACGCGCCGCCCCTACCAGAACCAGTCCCCGAACCTATCGCGGACACCAAGCCGGACCCAGAATCACCATCTGCCACCCAACAGGACGGCCAAAGCGAAGCAAAGCCCGAGACAGAAAAAGAGGAGGAACAGGAAAAGAAGCCATCCAGACCGCCTCAGCCTCGCCCTCACAACACCACGGATGACTACGAATCCTCCGCTTTACCACCCACCATCCCCGCCGTATTCTCTCCCTCCGCCACAATCCCCTTCCCCCACCGTCTCGGCTTCACCCAAACATTCGTCCGCCTCGGACGCTTCCTCAACCGGCGCCACCTAGCCGATGATATTGGCCGAGAAGTCGCCGCTGTCTGTTTCGCCGCCGCGCGTGAATGGCGCGAAGCTGATGGGCAGTACGAGCAGCAACGAGCCCTCGATCACGAAGAACGCGACTGGCCCAAGGCTGTGTGGGAGCCTCCTGAGGAAGACTCCGCCGCCGCTGCCGCTGCCGCTGAGCCGCCCAAGGAACGCATCTGGGCATCGGGGATGGTGCTTGATCCTCGTATTGCGCAGCGGATGCGCCGCTTTGAGATCCGGCCTGAGGATGAGGCGCGCGCGGCTGAGGTTGTGGTTCCGGAGGAGGAGGTGGAGGGATGGGTGAAGGGGAGTGTGCGGGGAATATGGCGATGGGGGGTGGCTTCGTTGGGGAGTAAGCCAAGGGGGCCTAATGTTGGGAATCTGGATGATGAGTAGGTGTGAAGATACCGTTTGGTATGTCTTTGACATTGGCTGCTTTGCGCTCTTCTCCTTGGGTGTGGTCCTTTTTTGTGGTCTTTCTCGGCTGCTGGACATCATATCTGTTTTTGTATACTTACTACGTTTCCGTCGTGCACTGCGCTTGTTTCGGGTGCAGTACGCTTCGTTCTGTACTACGCTCTCCTCCTGTACACTACCCCTTTACGTCTTGACTATGTATCATCAACGGTGGAAAATATAGAGAAACACCCCGGGCGGCGGGCATGTTCTGCTTAGCTAGGCTGGCGTGGCCGGACGGCTGGCTGCTGTGGTGGAGGTGTTGAAAAGGGATCTTTCATGGCGTGTTAGCATACGCGGAGTCATATACTATAATGTACATCATGCATCATGGACACATCTCAGATCTCGGCTGCTTTTCGTTGAAGAGGCGGCTTGTTGTAATGGTTAGCTGGGCTTGTGGGCAGGTTTTAGACATAGAGGAACTTTTTCTAAAAACCATGTATGTATATACGTTACCATATGACCTTTCGAATTTGGCCGAACAACATGGCTGGATAATGTAACAATTTTCTCAATCGGCGAAGGGTACTGCTTCATCTTCTTTGTCGTTCCCCGGCCGTAAGACGCAAAAGCCAGTTCGTCCAAATGAATCGATATTCGTATAACTGAGCATATCAGTGATATCACCAGCAGTGAAGCTTAAGACTTCTAATTCGAGTCGTTCCCAAGTATAAGACACAGAAACTTGCTTTCAGTGAGAACAACGTGTATACAGATGTACCTATACCGTCTATCATTTATCATCCCCATTATCCGACCCGTAGCTTACCAGTAAACTCTCGGTTCAGTATTTCGATCACATTCCCCCTGTTCCCCTTATGTTGTCTCTTCTTGACCAGCAGACATGCATCCCAGTGCATAGTAAGACGTACAGCGTTATCTTTAGCCATCCCCTCACTATCAGTGATCACGCTCAGTGACTTACTTACATGTATAACGGCTGCGTAGTCTTCTCTACATTTCTTTCTCCCTTCCCTATCTTCTCCCCATCATTCATCATCGCTATCATCCGACCCGTAGCTGACCAGTAAACTTTTTTGTTTCGATCCCATTCTCCCTCCTTCCCCTGATCCTGTCGCTTTTTGGCCAGCAGGAAATACATCTTCCTTTTGCGTCTCCCTCGACTTATCCTTTGCGATAACCGCCTGGCCGTTCTGCGCGCCATTCTTCTCCTCGGCTATGGGCACTTTCTCCCCACTGCTACTTATCTTTCTATCCTCCTCTTCAGGCTCCTGGCTTTCTTTGCTCCCCGTGGTATCCTTGGCGTTTTTAGCCTCGTTGGTCTCCTCGCTAATCCGAGTCTGCTTGATCTCCTTAACCCCCTTGCTCTGTCTCGTGTCCTGGGCATCCTTAGTCGTCCTGATATCCTTGCCTTCCTTGGTAGTCGTAGCCCCGTCAGCCTCCTGGATATCCATCCTCTCCTTGCTCCCCTTATCCCGGGCCTCTTCGCCCTCTCCCCCAACTTTCCTCTTCACCAACCCAATCCTCTCCCTCTCCCTCCCCCTCTTCCTCTTTCGCCCTGCGCCCCATTCCCCGGTCCCAGCACTCTGCATCTCCCCTACGCCCGCTACCGCTCCCGCATCCTCATCTCCCTCCGCGCCCACGTCCGCGCCCACAGCTCCCCCGCCGCTCGTCCTCCTCTGCTGCTCCCGAAACGCTCTCAACCCTTCCTCCGTCTCCCTCCTCACGCGCTCTTCTTCCATGCGCTTGGCGGCTTTGACCTCGTCCAGAAACTCAATCTCGTCGTCGTCCAGTGGGCGGAACTGGTTCCGGATTTTGGTTTGTTCTTCAAAGGCAGCTTGTTTGGCGGCTGTGAGATGATTAACGCTAGTTCATTCAACGAACGGGCTCCCTTTTCACCGTTTTTTTTTTCGAGAAATGTTCGATGGTGACATGGTGTTTTGTGAAGCCGTGAAGCATGTGGTCTCAGGTTCAACTGGGAAGCTAGGGAGTCGGGACTCTAGCTCTCGTGATTTTTCTGTCATTTGGCACCAGGCAGGCCGGCCTCATTGATATGTTTTTGCCAACAGCCCTTTTGGCCGTGCCTATTCTGCGGCCTGCCATGTATTTCTTGGCATATCTGCCTGACACACTCCGTTCCAAACACAACACAATTGCAAAACAAACACAACCAGCACACATAACGCAGGACCTCTTAGAGAGAATGAAAAGAAGAAGACAAAGAAAAGACATCCATACCTTTATTCGCCTGCAACACATCATACAAACTCCTCTCCTCCCCCCTCACAGCCACAGCCTTCGTCCTCCGCGCCTCCTCCAACTCCTTCTGCACAGCCGCCCACTCAATCGACGTGTCCTTTCCCGCTGCGAGGAACGGCCTCGCTGTGTTGGCTGCCGCGGCGTCTGTGCCCCGTGGGGGGTCTTCCCCGGGGGGGATCATTGTCCCGCCCGAGACGAAGCGATCTGCCATTTTTGGGGGAGGATGCCGTTTTCTTTTGGTGTACGGAGTAAAGGTGGGACAGTTCAGCCTTTAGACCACCCAAGACAGGAAGGAAGAAAGACGGGAGTGTAAAAAAGAGACTCTGGGGAGTTTGGGCCAGGAGGGGGGGAAGGGAACTAAGGATGTGAAGTTTATGGCATTGGTCGGTGGGGGTGGGATGGGAGGCCTTTGTTGAAGGAGGCGTGTTGGTGATTTGGTGATGATATATTGGGAAAACGGCTTGGCAAAGAGTGCGACTGGATTTACATCCTGCTTGAGATGAAGTCTTTCGGTGGTATGTACATATAAGCGTGTTCTAACTCTTAAGTGAGGCGTCGCTCAGTTCCCGGTCTAATTAGCGTCCCGGTATTGAAGCCCGTTGTCTCCTCCGAGGATCAGCCGCTTGTGAAGAAGTACAGATGTACATGGCTACGGAGTAGATACATTCTCCGTGTGAGAGATTTCGAGGTAACAGTTCACTTGGCTCCAAATTGGCTACCGTGATCCCGGTGTCTTGTTTTTTCTTTATTTATACGACTAGTTACTAAACCCAGGTGCTCATAGGTGCTTGGCTTCTTTGTACCCATTCCCGTGGTACTGTTGCTCAGTCTGAAGCTTCTATAATCAAATGTACTGCTTCCAACACCAGCGAAAACTCAGTCGACTATCGCCATAATCAATCTACCCATGTGAAATAACAGTTGACCCACCCAAAAAAAAGCATGTCAAATGTTACAATACGCCGGTCAAATGATGGCGCTTGAAACGTGAACGAGACCGGATCGACGAGGAGTACAGCTTAAGACTCGCCAGGTCGGTGAGTCTTTATCATCCTCAATCCTGATCATTCACGTACATAATTTGAATGGAAAAGAAGGAAACAAGAAGAAAACGGAAGAAACCCGAAACGAAAAAGAGACGAAAGAGAAGAAGAAGAAAGAAGTAGGAGCAAAAGAGGAAGAGAAGAAAATCAAGTAGGCTCAAGACAAGGCTATCCCAACCATGTCTACTAACGCCAGCCCACAGAAGAAGAAGCGGGAAATCAAGTACGGCTGACTTGTAGGACCTTGTCGACCACAACAGCATGCTTTGCCTTGACGGGTCTCAAGACCCCAAATCCCCATACGCTTGTCGAATGTACAGCGTGCGTCGAATAAAAGACTTTTGTGTTCAAGCTGGAAACCTCCAGTGCGGTGAAATGCAACATCGTCCTGCCCAAAAGTGGCTCATATCTCCGCTGACAACAATGCAAGAATCATCTCATAAAAACCCGCGAATGATATTTCCCCAAACCAAATCCCAAAACAATGCAAAGTGCTGTTCCGTAAACACAATTTTTTTTGCCTCTCCCTGCAGTACCAAGGTGATTGCCGTGGCAGGCCGATAGGAAGTATAAAAAGGTCGATGAGCAAAACGAGGTGTCCAGACTTCGAGACCGAATTGTTTGCTGGCATTGCATGCTCCTCGAATGCGTGGATAAATTAGAATCGAAAATGAAAGAGGCCAAGCTTGCGCAATGTCGATCGTGCGGCAGCATGGATATGCGCGCTTCACCATTGGTTGATCGATGCGTAAAAGGCTCGTGGAGCTCGTCGTGGCTGATTGCAGAAATGTAGCGTGGCCGCCATTCACTGTGGCAGTGAGAATTTGTGAGATTCGTCCATCAGGAGTTTGACGAGTCGCTCCGCACCCGATTCGCTGTGCGCAAATAAAATCTAAAGGGATTCGTATCCCGTTACGTGCTGTTAAATCAAACGCCGAATGTGCCGGTACATAAACATGTACTGAAGAAACAGAGGGTTTGAGCAAGAAGTTGAGCCCATATCAAATGCCCAACCCTCGACTCCGAACCGACTCCCGAAAAGTAAATCGTTACAGAAAAATGATATACCTCAAGATGATCACATCAACCTCTTGGTGTGTTGTCGTGTCGGGGTATCTGAATAAACTGAAAGAGAGGAAAAATCGTGCTCAACAAGGGGGAAAAGAAGAAGAAAGACAAAGGGAACAGGAAATAGAAAAAGGAAAAATGATCAACGTGTGAACAGTTTGAAAAACAGGGGCCATGGCAATGCACCCATGCCCTCAGATTGGCTGCCAGAAGAGTCTCAAGGGATGCAGACTCAGGACTGCCATGCCAGCCGGATCCACTCAGCCCACCAGAAGTTGTCCATACGCATATGCAAAGTACGGAGTTTGCTTCGTAGGCGCGGCACATGCACTGCAGGTGCAGTCGGCAGCGTCGCGGTCCCATAAAGTATGATTGGGCGCGTATTGCGGAGCAAGCGGCGTCTGGCGATGCTGATAGAACGTATTGTGGACAGCAGGAGGCTGCGGGTACCGGCTGCTGTACTGACTGTTGTACTTGCTGCTATACTGCGCGGTTGCCTGCGCAAACCAGTCGCTGTAGTGGGCGTTTGTTGACGTCGTGGACGTGACGTGCTCAGGAGTCCCGTAGCCCGAGTCTGGAGGGGTAAGGGGAGCGCTCCACGGGTTGTGAGGCCAAACGGTCTCGCGAGGTCGGCACGTGAGTTTTGGTAGACCCTTGATTGCCTGGTAGCGCTCGTACTCGGCGATTTGAGCTTGCAAATAACGCGAATGTGGTGACTGACGATTGCTGCCATTCTTCGCCAACGGCGTGTCCAATGCGGGTACCGAAGCAACCGGCCTAACACGGCTAGGCTGCGCGGGTCGTCGCTTCTTCAACTGCTGCCACTCACGCCAATTCTCCAACCAAGCCTTGTAATCCTTACTGACGTCCAAGTTTACGTACAATTTCCAACTCATGGCTTGCACCCACTCAAATTCTAATGAGTTGAGTTCCGATACCGCGATACCACTGACTTCAGACCAAGACCGATTTTGAAATGTGTTGTCATCCAAAAACTTGCTACCGAGTAAGAGAGAAACGGTCAGATAGCGCCAAATCTGGCCCTCGGATACTTTGCATGCGCCTTGTCCGCGCATGGCGTTCATTCTCTTGGCCAAGTAATTCATTCCCAGCAAAATGGTGGTGCTGGGGAGCCGAGTGGAGGTGAGAATTTGAGCGACAAACTTGCGAAACGCGGAAGTGACGGCCCCGTCCGGTGTAACGACGCGAACAGCCATCTCAGCAACATAATCGGCCATCAGGTCGATATCATAGTCAAGAACGGCGCACACACCGCCCGGCATGATGACGGTTGTAGGATGTGATGCCGACTAAGATCAATCGAGACCTTAGTCAAGCACTCCAGCTCTAACAAATACGGCTCCGTATTTGATTCGAGCCAAGCTGATGTGTGTCTCTAATCCGACGAGCCGGGATATTCCGTTGAGCGTTGAGTGGAAATATGAAGAAGGAAAAACCGAGCCTTCTGCGTTCAGCCCCGGTGAGCCATGAATGCTTTGTCGCGCTATCGTCGTATTCGATGATAATGCACGTCGGCAGTGATGATGAAAAAGATGGTCGTGTATTTCTGTGAGAGAACCAATGCTTGGTGGCCGTGCTCTGATCAAGTGAGCAACAGAGTAGAGGCCGAGGGAAAAGTCAGGGCGAAGTTTGACGGAATCCGTCAATCGAGAGGGCACGAAACAAGAAAAGGCTAGGCGAGATAAAAGAACAGGTCTAGTGGCGAGTCAGCTTTGGTGCTTGAGTAGAGCTTCGAACGCCCAATGAATCGGGTAGAGATGATGCATATTCGGGCACCCGTTGCCAAACTGAACAGGTGCGAGTACTCAATGTCATGGCTGGTGCTTGGCGTCCACTTATTCCAACGTGAACACCAAGAGACATGACCGCAACGTCAAGGGTGGTCGCGCGGCGCGAAATAGCGTGCAGGTTCCTGATTCGAGCAGGCAACGCATTTGCCCGGACACAGCATTCGCTACTCCTCGCCACCGTCGGCATGTGTGTTCAAAATGTCTGGTGCAACTAACCTTGGATCAAAAGGCAAACCCCTCTCGATGGGTAGGTGTGTGGAATTATTTGGTCCTTTTGAAAGCTGAAAGGCAGCCGAGAGTCAACTGGCCACCTCAGACGATCGTACGTTGGTCGAAGAGAGAGCAGCCTGGACAGCGAGCGGAAGAAGCTGGGAAGGTAAGGGAAGCTCTCTCTGCTCGAGACCTGAATCCGAGTTGTCGACGAACAGTGAGGTGTTCGTGACAAGTTCTTGTCGTGTAATCGGCGGATTCGAGGAATCGAGGCGGGGGGGAAAAGGCCGTGGAATATGGAAATGGGCAGACGACGGAGAAAGGAAAGAAAAGTCGACAAGAGGGAGTAGTCGGTAGAGAGGGAGCGGAGAGGGTGTGGTACATAATACATTATTAGCTTGCCCTGGCCGGTCGTTCTAGGTGCGATCCACGGGGTGCCATTCCCCCCTGGAGCAATCCCTGGCGCAAGTCCCACGGCGCAGTTGCCGGTGGACCGCACTGAGAGGTTGACGTCCCTTGACTTCTTGGAGTCTTGACTCTTGACTGTTGACGCTTACCTATTAAGGGCTACTTCGTATGTACATGCGAATACAAGGTACGTATGTAGGTCCATCATCCTCATCTGGGTTGAGCGGTTGCGTCGCGTTCGAGTCTCCGTTCGAGCTGCCTTGATCCATTGACGAGGCTTGGCTACGTGCCCAGGAAGTCCTAGGAGTCCAGGATAGAGGGCTGACAGGGGAGACCGTCCACTTGGAAGTTGGGTGTGTTCTACGGATCGCTTCTGGGCGTGTGAAAAAGATTACGGAGACCGGAGTGTGGAATAACGGTGGATCGTGACGGCTGTGAGAGGCTGCGCGCGGCTCACAAGTTACATACATACAACATCATCGGTCGACAAGACTTGGTGGATACATGTCTGGTCCGCAATGGGTAGGCCAGGTGTGGGCTAATCAAGTACGGGTTAGATCGCTCTTGCCCCCTTCCTTCCTTGTCCTGAGTGTGGCCTTGATGCCTCATCTCATGACTCTCCTCATGCCTCCCTCGCGTCTCTCTTGTGACTTTTCTGTGCCTCCATCATGCCGCCGCATTGCCTCTCGCTCTCCCGGATTTTCCTTTTTGCCACGAGTCTTGCCGCCTGGGAGGCTGGGCCACATCTTCTGTTGTAACTTGTACCTTGTTGCTTGTCCAATTCCCCAGGACCATCCTCTGGCTTCCACTAGGCTGATGGCGGTGTTGTAGGCTGTAGCAAATGAGATGTAGCAAATGGAGGTGAAGGCTGAAGCAGCCAACGGCATGCTCCACCGTGGCCTACGAGTTCGTAATAATTGGCACAAATTGTCAGGGAGACATGTCAATGACGGACTGTTGTTGAGATTACGTGTGTGTATGTACATCATGCCCGCCGTCGCACCCCCGGCCCCGCGTAGCCTTGGCCGACTCTCGGGCCTCAGTGGCTGGCACTGGCTGGACGCGGTGCCTCGGAAGTTTGCAACTCTGCATGCCTCGTTGTCCGAAACCAAAAGGTTCAGGCTGCTTGTGTACTCTAATTATTCATTGGCCTCATAGGTATGTACTATTACGGAGTAAACACTCATGAGGCGCAAGTTGCTGCTGAGTCCCGCCCCGGAAAAAAAAAAAAAAAAAAAAAAAAAAAAAAAAAAAAAAAGGAAGAGAGATATGTAGAGAGACGCAGAGGGAGGCAAGATCAAATCTGGTACATACCTACATACTGTTGCCTGTTGCGTTAAGTTCCATACCTGCGACCGCCGCGCCTTCCAACACCAGTGTTTCCAATGCATGAATCACTTCGTGACTCGACACTCAAATTCTCAAACAGAAGACACATGATCATCACTCCGCGAGGCGGACGCCGCCTTTTGCATCCTACATCCTGCCTCTTCCTCCCTTTCGCCGCCTCCTTCCTGCCTTTGCCTCCTGCGGCGTCCTGCCTCCTTTCTGCCTCTGGTCCATGATGAACCACAGACCAGACACCAGACCGCATTGAGATTAGACCACCCATCTGGCCAATCAAGATCTCCAAAACCCGGCGACTCTGGCCCTGCCACTGCCTGGAACAAGAATCAATTTTTCATTGAACCCGACCTCTGATCAGTGATGGTGACTGAGTCACTGACTCCTGAGGACTTTGACAAGCTAACTGTTTTGACTTGAGAGTCGAGCGCCTCGTCGTAACCACCACGAGCCTGGAGCTGCTGCAAATAGCCACCATTGCCACATACATAATCTAATCGACCCTGTCTGTCAGCCCGAGTTCTTCACGTTTTTATGCTGCACCGGATCACGCGCACCGCCCGGGAACACTGACTGCATCTTCTCGGATAGTCTTGGTCTGGCGTTCCTTGCAGAGTTGCAGTCCTTGCAGGTGCTCCAGTCCAGAGAGTGCCTCGTCGGAAGCTGTTCATCAGCTTTAATTACTCCGCAGGTCACGCCTTCTTCATGCTTTTTTGTTTTGTTATTTACCTACCTAGTTTGAGGCCGAAGTACGAAGTAAGATTAATCACTTCAAAACTTCACACGATGCCTCAATTCCAATACGGAGCTCATGGGGCGGAATAATTGGGGATGGTGGGCACCTTTCGTCTCCGATTTTACTCGAAATCTTTATGACCAAGATACCTGATAAAGTAAAGAAGGTCGATGAGTAGGTACTCCGTGTGTACTACATTCTGTACGGAGTAGGTTCGGAGTATGACTGGCGCGAACACATGCAAAGCCGATACCTATTACCATGGTCCTACATGCACTCGAAGCGTCGACCGACCGAACCGTCTGGGCCATCTGGACCGTCTGACCCGTCGTCAGTGCGATGGCCCGGCCAGCCGGCTCTGTGATTGAAGATCGAATTTGGTGCTGGGCTAAGAATTGAACCAAGTTCGAAAGTGGTGATGTGGCCGATTGACATCGCTCGTACCTAGCATGCCACTGTCCACATGCTCTCTAGGCTCCCTCGTGTATTGTCTCGAACTTAGGTCTGTATCACATACCAATACCAACTTTGCGCGTCTTTCTGGTCAGAAGCACTTTATAATATGTATGTACCTACTGTACGGGTAGTAGGTAAGCCGTCATGGCACGAACCGGGCCGGTCGATGCACACCATGAGCGCTTTGCCACGATTGTCCAAGACTATCAACAGAGTAATAAACAACAGAGTACGATGTTTGTCAAAGCATACAGCCAACACACGTGCCCTGTGGACACGAGTTCACGACTGAACAAAAATGCTCAAGATGATGTGTATGTACAACTCCGTACTATTCCTGGTGAAGACGGTTCCGGGTTAACATGTCGAAATACATCGTTCATACTGTTACTGGGGTCATTCAATTATGCCGATCATTGGGGTACATAGCAGTCCTCAGCTCTGTCAAATGGAAACAGGCTATTACCTACGTCCCCGACCTCCATTTTCCCTCTTTTTTTCTCCCGTTCCGCTAGGGAGCATGGCGTCTTGGTGTATGTACCTATGTATGTACTCTTTTGCTCGTTGGTCGTCGCTTGGAAGTTGGTTGCCTTGCGCGTTTGACTCTTGAGTAGTAAATACATATGTAGGTTTTCGTAATCTTCGTAAGAAGGGTCATTGAAGACGCATATCGTGGCCACTAGGTAGCTACCGCCAGCCTCCAGGTAGGGAACTCAGGCTATCTATCTATCTTGAGCGGTAACTACGGAGCAGTATGTTCCATAACTCCAGGTGGCTCGCAGAGTCGCAGCCTCACACACGCTTATTTTGCGTATTTTTAACTTTTAACTTTGGAGTCGTTCTCATCTTTCTTGAGTCATTGGGCCCCCAACCAACACAGATGCTACAAACCTACGCTAATAAGGATGAATGAATCCATAGGTACGTTGAGACCGGCGGAAAATGAGTCCACGACGCGCTTTCACGCGCTCTGATAAGACAGCAGCAAGGGCGTCCCGAGGGCCTGTCACCAGAAATCTCTTCAGCCTCTTCACATCCTCACTCAGCCAAGGGTAAACACGATAGGTACGCGTTTCCGGGTGCAAAAAGTTTCTGAATTCTCCACGACCCCACTATACTTGTGTACCTATCCAATGATCCATGAGATTGTGCCACTCGACTCCTCGAGTGACTCCAGTCTCCGTGGCTCTCGATCGCGGATACATTCATGCGCAGGAGAGGGAACCTGGCTATAGCTCCACTTCCGCCGCGATTTCAGGGTCTCGCGCGCTTTTCCCACACTAATCGCGTGGGGGCGAGGCTGGATTTGAGCGGGGAGCTCCTCAGTCGAGACTCGAAGGAAGCGAGCGGATCACGACACGACCAAGCAGTAATATAAAGACGAGCAGAAGACTGGCAAAAGAGGAAGGCAGGCGGGGAGAGAAGGAGACAACGACGTGGTGAAAGCCGTCCATGATCAATGATCATAGCCATCGGATGATCGTAGGGGGGGAGGCAGTTTGCGTATGAATTATGTTTGTCTGTTCTACTGCCCTCGCTACTTAACCAGTGTACACTGTACATGGGCGAAGTCGTCGCTTCATACCTCTCCGTACATGTCTTAACGGAGTACAACCAGACCATACGATGGCCATATTACGGAGTAGAAGCCTTCAAGTCTTGCTGAGCTCAAAAATCAACCGACAAGATAGTAGATAGGTTTCGCGTCATGTTGTTGATCGAGGCAAAACAGCCATTTAGCCCCCGCGTTGTGAGAAACAATTGAGTCATCCTGTAACAACCAGTACGGAGTAAAATCAGCACAAACAAAGTACACACGTGCGTACAAAGTTCAATCCCAAGCTTGGCAAGAAGATTCATTGGGCGTTTATTATTAATGTAAAAATACTCTGTACTCTGTACGTAAGATTCAAATTGTAGTGGGCTTTTCGCAGGGAGCCTCGTCGCGATGCATACCGCAGAACCGCAGCGGGTTACGAAGTACGGAGTATACGGAGTAATCATGTACAGTATGTACATATACATATCGAGCACCCCCGGAGCATCATGGCCGTTTTGGTTTACACTCATCGTAATGTGTGACTTCAAACTTGGGTTCCTTTGTCACTTGTGAAAGGTGCCTCCGTATGGGATACATGCACGCTGAACACTTCTCTCCGTACGTGCACACCGTACACGCCTCCCACGGTCCACCGCTGTCCATCATTGCCCTCCTCGACGCTCGTACCGACTCCCGAGTAATAAACCCTAGGATGCGCCTCGGCTACAGCGTACAGTATGTACAGTATGGATCGAAGATGATAGAAGTTGGAACCCTTGGACGCGGAAATAGCGCTAGAAATTTGGGAGAAGACTCGGCGGCAAAATACATACCTATGTAGATCTATGGATTAGGTAGTCACATGTTACATAATGCGCCAGAACTAAGAAGTTAGAAGTGAGCAGCCAGTTCATTCCATCTTCCCGATTTCCTTTGCAAAGTGCATTGACCTCTTGGTGAACAGGATCGCATTCTGCACCTGGATGTGCGTCTCGAGTCGTGGCCAACTGCATATGTATCTGTATGTGTGTATACCTATTTACCGTTACCCACGGGCCACGGGCCACGGGTTTACGAGAGGCACGCGGGATTTATCTCGACTCTCACCGTTTACGTCTCATGTCAGGTGGCGTCGCCGCGCATCACCGGTTCACCGCACAGAGTGAGCGTCGGAAGAGCGCATCAAAGCCCGGGTTTGGTGCTTCTCCAAACGCACCCATATTCATGAAACCTTTTCATGTATGTACATACCTACATGAGTTACATTGTCTTGTAATTTTGTCTTCATGTGAACTTGGAGTGCTATTCCATGTTTCCGCATATCTATGGAAGCCAGAACAATGTGTGATGTACGGAGTAGATACCTACAACCTGCAAGTTAAAAGTGTCATCATTGTTACAGTACCCGGTACCTAGGAGGCGGAGGTACACCATCCTCCGAACAGCATACCTACATAAATAAGTCGGTACTTCACTTTCTTGTGCCTTTTCTGGAGTGAATATTCGTAATTCATGGAGACACAATCATACCTAGTTCTTCGGCTGCTCCGTTGTAGAGTCGTAGATTGTGAACCATTGCCTATTATACACACGACTCACAACAGTGAACACACACACGCCGCTCATATGTAACTCATGTAAAACACACACAGCACAACACATCACTGCATCTCACTAATCACCATTTCACAAGGTAACGCAACTCATCCCAACCCGTACAAAATCTACAGTGCAAAGAAAGATGTGCTGCCGTCTTACGCCACGGGTGACCACTGACGGCGCTCTGCAGCCTGTATGATGTTACACAGCTCCCCACTCAGCGATGCGCATGTCTTCAGACTTCATCCAGTAATAAATCAGTCATCCGAGGGGGTCCTGGGTCCAAACCACTATATATTCAGCTCGGATAGCTCAAGTCTTTGCAAGTTAAATGTTTCTGTCCCATCCCATCGCGGCAATAGCTCTTTACGTATGCCGGATTCGCATGACATCAAGCTGCTACCACTGTTCGAGTCCAACAGGCCTTGGCTTTTGCCTATGCTGAAACCCGCCGAGGTTACGTACCTTTACAGACCGTGCTAACAAGGAAAGCCAGAAAGAAGCCTAGAAGGGGCAACGGGAGCGGCAGATTACTACTGAGATGAGAAGCCCCAGATGGATGGAAGACGCAAGACGCGCAGAGAGGGGGCCATGCTTCAGCCATCTTGTGGTCCCAGACCGTCTCAAACGTGAGCCGTCCGACTCCGAGATGAAGATGTTCGAGATGGGATGACGCCAGTGATGAGTGGATGCAGATTGCTGACGCACCACTTATCCGTAGTCGTACAACACAGAATTGGCTACGGGAACGTGAGTCGTTTCAGCTTTCCATTATGTATATGAACTCGGCCCAGGCAACGCTGTGAAATGAGGGAGCCAATCTGGGAGGGCCGGCGGGTTGGTTCGCCATGTAAGTGTGTGTACAGTGTGTGTGTCATTACCGGGTTTATAATTCCAAACCCGAATTGTGTTACGTGTACGGTGTAAGTTGTAACACATGTGTGTGTGAGAGACTCTGAGTACATACATACATATATGTACATCCATATATGGTTGCAGCGTCTACCCGTACTACGGCACCACCCGCCCATCTCGGCCTTCCTTCTTCTCGACACAGGCAATGACTTACAGACAACCATCTCCTGGTTACACGCACATGAACTCGCCTTGACCTTCTCCGGGACGGGGCGAACCACAACCAGTACTGTTAGGTACCTTGCTTGTATCAATTCAAAGTAGAGAGACCCGTTTCCGCGCACTGTCGACGATCGTAGCCTCGGCATCATGAAGCAGCAAATCCCGCTCCAAAAATGTAGACCATTTCGCGGTTCCTCGATCAGCAAGTACACCCAGGGGTTCCAGGCGAACCCGAAAATTTCAACACCAAGAGAGAAGCTGCTGTACGAGCCAGCTATTCACGTGTACCGCACTCGGGACACTAAAACACTCTATATATATTCACATTGGTTCAAGAAAACAAGGACAGAGATCAGAGATGTCGAGCTTTTCATATCCCCGCCTTCCTTCCTTCCTTCCTTCCTCCCTCCCTCCCTGACTGCGCGCCCAAACGCCTCTCTCTCTGAACTCTGAAACATGACACTAGACGTTCTCAGCCTTCTATGTGATGAGATTCATGTGATGTACCCACCCTACTGTACAGGGCGCATGGGAAATAGACGCAATAGCCTCAAAGGAGACGTAAGAAAGAACATAAATAGGACAACAACGTGGGGGGGTGAGATACAGCGCAGAAGAACACAAAGGAGTAGACGCAGATATCAGCATGAAGAAAACGAAGTGAGCAAAAGCCAAAAAGTAGTATGTAGTGGTAAGGAGAAAGGAGCACAGAAAATGAAGAAAAGGCGCAAAAACGAAAACGAAGAGAGGGTGCAACCGGTAAGAAGACAGACGAACAAAACAAGTTACAAGACAAGACACTGTATGTAGTCTTGTAAGTTGTAACCCATGATCGGCACGACAAGCCCCCCTCGCTACGACATACTATACGGCACAATCGCCTTATCAATAATCGGATCCCTCCGCGCCATCGTCTCCCTCTCCGTCCCCCACCTCGACCGGAACTCCTTCTTTGCCTCCAGCGCCTTATCCAGAGCAGCACGACACTCGCGCGGCAGCAGATCCTTAATCTCCCCAGACAACGCCTCCAGCCCGTTAAACGAGGCCACGAAATCGGCAGGCGTTTCCTTGCTGCACGGGAGGGAAGCTTCGTTGCTAGGCGCATTCTCGCAGTACGTGTCCAGGATGAGGAAGTTGCGCGCCATCCTCAGGGGCACGGGTGGGAATTTAGCAGAAGCAGAAGCAGACGTAGAAGCAGAGGCGGCTTTTGTGTCGGAGGGAGGTGGCGGGACTTGTTGGATGCGCACGCGGGTAGGCTGCATCATGGCGGGATACTGCATCATGTTGGTGTGGACATCGTATACGCCGCGGTTGTTGAAGCGGCGGATGGCGTTGATGCTCGCGTTGAAGATGCTATTATCATGGTGAGCAGAGAAGAAGATCAAGTTGAAACAAGATTCATGACAAAGGCACTACTTGAGTGAGGGCAATGAAAGGGGAAGAAGATAGAAAGCGCAAGGAAGAACAACAAAGAAAGAAAAAGAAAAACATGTGCAGTCTCTCCAAATGTCCACATACCTCGCTTCCCGCGCATGCTCCAACATCCAATTCGTATCATTCACATTCACCTTCCTCTTCTTATACTCCTGCTTCCCACTCACGACCGGCGCCGTCGGCACATTCATATGATACACCGCACTCGCCCCATGCCACGCCACATACTGGTTCTTATTATACGGCTGCCCCGGCACAAACCTGTCATCCGGATCCGCCAACTGGCCCTCCACCACGACACCCTCCTCCCTCAACTGCCGCGCATTGAAGTCATCCACGATGCGCTTCCCCCCCACGACGATCCGCGCGCCGAATTCCCGAAAGACTGACCGGGCCGTAACCACACCAATGGACCGCCCCTTGTACGAATGCGGGATGATGTCCCGCTCAATCATGTCGCGCTTCTCTTCGTCGTCGACAATAATCTTGTGCAGCTTGCGATGCTTCGTAAAGAACAGGTAGCTGTCCCGGAAACCCACGCAGCGAGCCGGTTCCGTGGACAGCATGTACAGCCGGTCCCCGCGTCCACGCACAGTGAACGTCCGGCAGCGGTATTCGCGTCCCCCCGCCAGATTGCCAAACTTGTCAACCTTGGTCTGGCCCTCTGGATCTTCGGGCAGCACGCACTCATCGTCCATGATTTCAGCGACGGTGCCTTCTGCGTCAATGACTTGTTCTGCCTTGGGGGCCGCGGGGCCGCCTTTGCGCCCGCCGCGACCGCGCCATCCGCCTCGGCCGCGACGTCTCGGGGTGTCTTCCGATACAACGACCATGGGGTCCCAGTCTGCGGGTTTATTTTTCGGTGGTCGGCCTAGTCGCTTTCTTCGGAGGACCGGTTGTGTCTGTGGGCTGGACTCTTTGGTCGAGCTTTTGTCTTTGGCGGCGGCGGCAGCGTCTGTCTGTTCCTCGTCCTCGTGCTCCTCGTCTTCTCCTTCGCCAGCGTCTTCTCCGTCATCTCTCTCCTCGGCTTCTTCTCCGTCTTCGTCTACAGCATCCTCCTGGTCCTCGTCGTCGAGCCGCGTCTCTTCCTGCCCAGCATCGTCTTCGCGCGTCGCTGGCTCTTCGGGCTCGGGTGCGTCGTCCACAGCGTCAGCATCGGGCATAGGCTCATCTTGTTCCTCAGCATACGCTCTCGAGGCACTCTCTGTAGCGTCGGAAGTACGAGTTAGCTTCAATCGGATCCTTTTTCGCGGGGCCATGCTGGGTGCGGGTAGTTGCGTCGATGTCGCGGGGCGGGATGCACGGGTGCCAGCGCGGGAAGATAGCACGAAGAAGCTCCAAAACCGGAGACGAAAACACAAAGAAAGCCAAAAGAAAAGAGAAAAAAGGACAAGTGAGCGTCAAGCCGTAATCGCCAGACCAGGAAGAAACTTATTAGAATGCACTGGCGGTGTTGTGGTCGAGAAAACGAAGTGGGCGCAAACAGCAATTGGGCGTGCTGAAAGCAAGGAAGGCAACGCGAAAGAAACGAGCCAAAGCAAAAAAGTGTCCATCCATAGTACATACCCAGAGCCGCCGATGCTTTCCTAGCAGCGGCGCGACTAGACCTTCGCCCCATTCTCGAAGGAAGCTCTTTCGCAGACCAGGGCTGTCGGTGCGACGCGTAGATACTGCACAGAAAATCACAGAGATCACGGAGATGATGGAAGGTAAGGATATTCGGCAGGTGATGATCAAGAAGCAGACTTCGGAATACAGACGCCGTCTTATTGCCTCCCTCTGTCGCTCTGTCTTGCTGCCCGCCCTCGACTCGACCGGTTGGGACGCGTCTTGGCCGCATCGTCTGCATCTGATTGGTTGTTGGGCCAAGCCTCAGCCCACACTTGCGTCTTTGTGCCTCAACGTGCATTGATGAGACGGCAGAGCATCACGTGCCGTCCCGTCTCTGCCATGATCTATCCGTCGTTGAAACTCCGCAGATTCCGGCTTTAAACACAAGTTGGCTTGGCTTCGTTTAATTTTCAATGGCCTCGGCCTCTATAGTAATCGTGATTCAACTGCTCCTATACTTCCATAGCATATACCGGGCACCAAGCCCCTTCACTACTATAAATGCAAAACCCAAGCTCCCAAATCCCAAGTCCCTCTCCCTGTACCTCGCCCTTCCTCCCAAACCAATGCCATTTCCAGAATTCACCCCCTCTTTACCCATGCATACCATCTTATTTTTCTTCATTTATTTAGTTTTGCTTCATCCCGCCTCTCATGTTTCCGTCTTCCATCTACTTTTTCTCCTTCCTCTCCCCTCTCTCTCCCTCTCCTCTCGCCTATTTCTCGACTTCCTCCTCACTACTTCTGCTCTCCTTACACCGCTCACCTCTTACAACGTATCCCATCCCCCATTGTTAACCTCAGACTCCAACCTCCGACTAATCACACTAGGAACCCCATGGTTCAGCACCGTATTACGAATCATGAGATCGTAACGCTTCTGGTTGAGGAAGAGTTGTCTCCCATGGCGGAGCTGAGGGTCCGTCTCGCCGTACTTGTCCGTGTACGGTGCCGGGGCGTATGATCCAGACTGACGGAAGAGGTACACGGTAGAGCATTTGCGCACGTTCAAGTACACGCCAATGTTTTGTTGGCACCTGTATTTCATTGTCAGCAATCGTCTCAAGTCGTACGTAGAGTTATCGAGAAATAGAGTCAAGAAGAGGCATTGTTCTTCTGATCTCAAGTTGTTGTCCCTCTGTCTTCCCATAAAAGATTTTCTTCATTCTTTTTCGTGGCAAGGAAAAGGACCCTGGATATCACTTACTTGCGCATATGCTGCTGTGCACCTCCAATTTTACTCCCATCCTGCCCCCCAACATCCCTCTTCTGGCAACACGTGCTCTGACTGCACAGAATCTCCCCGCAGAACAAGCAGATGACAGGATCTGTGAGATCCTGGCCCGTCGTTGGACATTTCCTCCTTGTCGTCTCCTCAATAAGGCTATCATATGTCTTCGGCAAGCCAATCAGCTCAAAAATACCCGGATGGCTGACCAAAGCGGATCGATTCAAGTCGCCATGTCCTCGCGGCCACATGACCTGATGTTTGATCCATCCCGTCACAAGAGCACGAGTCTGAAGACCCGGCCAGCCACACGCGGTAGACGCATCCGTCACGGCGGCGCACATTTCATCAAAGGTCGGCAAGCGGAGCACCTCTGTCAATCTGTCGAGCTCGTCTGCATCGGCCGAGGCGGAGGTATGGCTCCGAGTAGGCGAAGAAGAAGAAACGTGGCTGTGGAATTTGACACCATAGCGGACGTACATGAACAAGACGCTCTTGCGCAGAAACGTGAGAGCGTATTTCGTCACGAAGCTGTACCAGCCCTCCAAGGTATCCACGCCGGGCTGCTGGAAACCTTTGTGTTCCGGATACTGGTCAGGAGCTTGCGTCGCGTTGGCGGCCTCAAACTCCATAGCCGTCTGTGTGATGCCAAGCGCAAGCTGGGCAAAGTTTGCCATGGCCGGATTCGAGTTTTGTCTGGCAGCGAGGCCGTCAATCCACATACCCAAAGGCATGTTTCGCCCCATGTGATACACAATCTTGACGATCTCGGCAAGATAGCATAATCGGAGAATGTGGGCAATGTCTGCCTTTTGCTCATGTACGAGCCCGTAGGTGCATTCCACCAAAAAGGAAAACGCGTCCTGGCTCAACAGAGGCGGATATACATCCAGTGGTCGTAGTGGTCTTCTGTTGTATGGCAAAGACGCAAAATAGGCCTCCAGATAACGTGCAATAAAAAGCTGGCAATGCTGCCTCTCGCTATCGCTGCGAAACTCGGCCGTCATGGTGTTCTCCGAAGGATCAGAGAAACGGGCGCCCAAAGATATGTAGGAAGATACCGTCTCGCACAAGATGCGCAGGTGCATGAGTACTTGATCCGGAATCTTGGCCAGCAGTGTCTTACCCGGCAAGGTCTCGACTCCTCGCTGCTGGATCTCCACAGACGCAATCGTGAACCCAACTGCCTGAATCAGGGTGTCGCTTGCACAAAGATCATCGCCCCCGCTGAGATTCGGATCAAGCGGGTGTCCAGTATGTAGCCCGTTCAACCGCAACGTATCTCTGAGGCGTCGGTACGCTGTGAGCAGATCGTAAAGAATTCGAGTCCTGGCCAGCTTCTCCGCCGCTGATGGCTGAGAGGCATCGGCCTCTGCGCCAGCCGCGTCCTCCGCGCCAGCTGTTCCCTCGGCCCCAGCAGCATCATCCGCACCAGCAGTATCATCTGCGCCAGCAGCATCATCCGCACCAGCAGCATCATCCGCGGCAGCTGTATCATCCGCGCCGGCAGCATCCTCCGCGCCAGCAGCATTCTCCGCGCCAGCAGTATCCTCCGCACCAGCAGAATCATCTGCACCGGCAGCATCCTCTGCGCCAGGAGCATTCTCCGCACCAGCAGTGTCTTCCGCACCAGCATTTTCCTCTCCTTCTTCCCTGTCCCATTCCTCGTCACTATCGAGGTCCGGCGGATCTGTAAGAAGAGAATCAAGCAAGCTCCCCGGCAAGCTGGGCGTAACAAGAAGAGGCAGTCCAGGATCATCAGCTTCACGCCCCTTGCGCCTGGGACCGCCGCACTTTGGCTGCATCTGTCGTGTCAAAAACTCCTCGAGTGAGCTCTGTGGCTGAAGATGACCAGGATACGATTCTTCAAGACCCTTCCAGATGATGGGCAGGAACGCGTTACCGAGCGCTTTACACAAGGGACAGACAAACTCATTGCGGCGTGTTTCTTCCGGGTGATGCCGCGCAATCTGATGAGTGTGCCGGCGTCTCGTAGCCTCGCAGTACGTTGTGAAGCACGAAAAGTGCATCATGTGGCCACAGCTGCTCGCTACCGGGCCAGGCCTGGAGCAACTGGCCTTGAATCCCCTGCCCAGAGTCTGTCGTTCGTCCAAGAATGTCTCGCCCTTCGCGTTGAGCTTCTCCACCATTTTTCGATTCTCGTGAGCGATGCCAAATGGTCGAATATCGTCCGCAGATCGGTCAAGACTGCACGGTGTCTGTGAGGCCTCTCTGACCAAGTCAGGATCTTGAAAGTCGGTTTGCCGGAGAATGCGGCTCTCGCTCAAAAGAGCAAATGTGCCGTACAGCCTCTTTTCGTCTGCCTCTTCCTGGCACAGTATGCATGTCCCCAGTGGATACTTCCAGTTGTGTTTTCGATCCTCGGACTCGTTGTCCATGTCCTCATCGTCTTCGTCCATGTCGGATCCCCAATTCATGCCGCCCTGCGTCTCGAGAAAGCTCTTCTGCTGTTGCTGGAACTGCGCCATGACTTTCGCCTGGCGAGTCAAGGCAGCCTTCTTCCGTAATTCGCGCTCCTCTTGTGCCGATATGTTGGCACCAGTAGCAGTGTCAACGCGATCTACGGCAAGTCCAAGATCATGCATGGAGCCCTCGAATGTGCGAGGGCGTTTCTGCTTCAGCCGACTCAGTACCAGGGCAATCTTTGGGCGAGCCGATTTGAACTCTTCCTTGGTCGACAGCATGATCAACAGTGATACGATGGTGCGCGAATCTCTGGCCTCTGCCAGGAAGTTGCCTCGCGCAAGGCTCGTGAGGGCTAAGTGAACAAAGGATTTCGGGGGATTGGCCTCAGATGAATCCTGCTCATGGCTCTCGTCCACAACAATGCCAATGAGAATCAAATGCAATACCACCTGAAGGAAAGTCTCCAGCCGCGTGAGAGGTACCGACGGCGTAAACTTTTCGGCAACAAGAGGATACAGCAGTGAGTAGAAGACGATTTGTGAGAACATGCCGGTTCCGGTAATTTGTCCCAGATTTTCGAAAAGACCTGACGGGATGGGTCGGAGTTTAGGTTCGTAGACAATCTCCTCGACCGACTTTCCAGTCTTCTTGGCCATCTTCTTCCGGTACGCCATCTCGGATTCCTCGCGCTGGTTCTTGCTGTAATGTGCGATATAAGGATCGATTTCTTCGATGAACTCTGGGCGAAGCTCAAAAGTGCCCACGTCGGAAACACCCTCGGGTGGCTTGAAGGTCGCCAGTTCGTCTAGCACGCGATGGAAGTCTTCCTGCTCTTGATACCGTTCTGGTAGTTTGTTGCATATCTCGCTGAAAGACAGAGGCTTGAAGCACAAAACGTGCGTGATGTCGCGTCGCATGGCTAGCTTGCGAGAGTTTGGCTCATCCTCGGGGGCAATGAGCGACGTTCGGTCACTCAGCAGGATAATGAGCAAATGAATCATGTCCTCAACAACGTCCAGGTGCTGAGCATCATCCTGTGCTTCAGACTTGAGCTCAAACAAGCCTTTGACCCATCCACTCTGTCCGAAACGATCGACAATGGAGGCGAGCACACGACTCGGGTCGCACACAACCATGGCGGTTTGCAAAAGAAAGATGTCCCGGTGATGGGAGACGTCTCGTTGGCCGACGCCTCGGTAGGTGCTCGCTTGATGCCGCAGGCTGATGCCGTTTCTTACCCACATATTGGCCTTGATCTGGGCCAACCAAGCACAGACGCGCAGGGGAAAGTCAAAGACGGCCATGAGATAATCTTCAGCACTATGGTCGTTCCGCGGAATCTGGGGACGCCCCATCAATTTCGGGCTTGATCGAAGCTCCTGGGCAGTAAAGCTCATCAATGTTCGAACACTAGATGCGGGGAGCGAGCGTCCACATTCTATGAGCCAGGACAGTGTGTAGTGAAGGGCATGGTGGAAACTGATGGCATCCTTCTCCACCACGAATTTGACCACCTTGAAGGAAACATTGCCTCCTTCAAATTCAAAGTCGGACAAGGACCCGAACGTGATCTCTTCCTTGACTTCGGTATGCTTGAAACGATGACGTTCTGCGCCAATCGAATAGGTAATCGCCGTCTTTGCGGCAAAGCGAATGGCTCGCTGGAGGTAATGAATCTCGTCGGGAGGGCAGTCGCGGAAAGCCTCAGCCAGGTATCTAGCTTGCAGATTGATCTGCCTTGTGACCAGAGAAGCAGTGATCCACGAGTCGGCTTCATATTCCACGTGCTCGACTACCGCTCGCACATTAGGTCCAATGCATTGATGAAGTTTGACCAGATCCAGAAATTGCATCAGATACCTCGGCTCCGACCTCACCCGTTCTTGAACGTGGGGCGAGCTGAAGAGGTACTTCAAATCTTGGTAGAAGTGGTACATGCGACGGTTGGTGACAGAACCACTTTCGAAAGCAAGAACCGCATCTGGGGACACATCCCATGGGTGGCCCACCTGTCTCGTCGTCAGGAATGTGTACAGTATGGCAAACAAGCTGCTCAGGAAGTTGCCGCGCTCGACAACTTCCGCAGTAATAGAAGACGTGGTCAACATTTGCAGTGAAAGATTGATGATGGAGTGATCTGGCTCTCTATCACCAACGAGGTACAGCTGAGCTAGAATCGTGTAGAGACTGGCGAATCTCAGAGCCAAAACACGCTTGAATTCGGGTATCGACACAACAGTGGAAATGTAGAGGGAGCGAAGGTCGTTCCTCGTCTTTTTCCACATGCGTAGGTCGAAGAGCAGGAGCCAGTCCAGACGCACACGTTGAAATACATCCTCTGCAGATGGCACATTGTCTCGCTGAGTGTACATCTGCGGTGTTTCGATCCAGTATCTTGCGGGCTGTGGCGCCGCCTTTTCCGTTTTGCCAGGAGTCCTGGGCACATCAATGTTTGCTTTGGCATACATGGTCGGGACAATCAGGGGCTCTGCCGCCTCGGAGTCTGACGGAGTGCCGTCTCGCTGTCGAGGCGCAGCGACAGTTGGCGCCTGGGCGGTCGCTGGTGGCGGAGGTGGAGGCGGATATCCTGCCATGGTAGCTTCATCTTCTTCCAGAGCTTGGCCTGATTGCGACCAGTTCATACCAAGGTCGCCAACATCTCCTCTAGCATCCACCATCATGACATCCTCGTCCTCGTCCTCTTCGTCACCCCCTGCTACAGAGCTTGTTGGCGAGTGGTTGTCTTCATCATCATCTCCCATTTCAACGTCTTCATCTTCATCTTCGCCTTCACCATCCTCTTCCCCGCCTGCATCTGCATTTTCGATCTGGTTGCCCTGGGCGTCGATATCGAATTCTAGTTCACCTCCCGCGCCAGCAGCAGCCTGCAGTGCCATGATGAAGCGAACCCCATGCAACCTAGTCTGGGAATCCTGGGCCTGTTCGTCCTCATCGTGGTCATCAATCAAGCCAGAGGTTTGAGAGGCGGCACTGCCTTGGCGCCAGGGTTTCATTGACTCGTCGCAGACTAATCTTCTAAGAATGTGATTGTCATGGCCAACTGAGCAGCCGGAGATATCACTCAGCCATTCAACGAGCGTGCCGCACATTTGCTCACGGAAAGTATCTCGGGTTGATCTGATCGTGACGGTGACTCGAATCGCCTCCAGTATTCCCGCCATGCCAAGCAGAACGTCAATATCAGAATTGCAACTGAGAATGCTCCGCCCTATATCGTTTACTTCCCACGCATCACGCGTAGCCTTGCTACGGGTTTTCTGGCATGCTCGAGCAACCTGGTCTTGCACCTCCTGGATGGTATGTTTCTCATCGTTCCATAAGATCAGAGCAAACTCAGTGCAGGGCTCTGTGGTTGGGCCGTAGTACTTGCACAACAAACGTGACTGTTCCTCATCCTTTAGTATCGTTTCCTTTGTTTTCGGCTGCCTCAGCTGTTCAGGGGAGCAAGAAATCACGTCGCAAAGGTAGTCGAAGACGCGGCCTATTGTCATGCGGAGACTCTTGACCAGGTCGTCCGGCAGGGCGTCCGCCTCTCTTCCTTTGCCCTTTTCTGGTCCCGTCTGCATGTCAGAATGTATTGTACAGAATAGCGGTTTGTTCCAGGCTTCGGCGTCGCCACAGTCGCAACATCCGCTATTGCCGACAGAGATCTGGATGCGGAGAATGTGGCCATCGTGATCTGTCGAGTCGAAACATCGGCTGCATAGACAGCATGCCTCGTCTGTTCCACATGTTCGGCACATGTAGAATGCCTCTCCTGGCTTGAATATGTGCCCGCATCGTTTGCCACGGGCAGCTTCCGTGTACTCGGCACCTTCGACCGCCCCTTGAGCATCACTGAGCTTCAGACTTTTGTTGATTTTACCATCAGGGAACAGAAGACGCATATAGTTTTCGTTGCCACCGGCTAGAGACCAGAACAAGCTTCGCAGAAGCTCTTGAGCAGCCTCTTCACTGTATTGGTAGCCGAAATGAGCAGGCAGGTCTGCCAAGAACTGGCAGAGCTGCTGCTCCTGTGTTGACATGGCCATATCCATGCTCATGACTGTTGCATTCCTACCGGAGCGTACTCGATCGATGGAATCGGGGTTGACCGTCTTCTCGCCAGGGCGGGACAGGCGGGGAGCAGCTCAGTTGGGCGGTTTGCTGTAAATTTGCTGACAAGAATGACGGCCATGGACGCGTCGAGGCAGCGGAGCTCTGTGAGGACACAGCAAATACCGAAGGGCGGAAGGTGGGCAGCTATGGATGAGCGATGATGGATGATGGATAAGCGTCGACCTTGGCGGAAGAGCGAGGTTTGCAGCACCACAGCGCTTAGTGGTTGGTTGTTCACTTACAAATCAAGCCAAGACACCGTAAACGGTGCGTTGATCTGGTCTGGGGGGTCTGGAGATACGGAGATATGTATGGGACTGGATTCTGGAAACAACTGCTCCAGAAGTTTTGGGCCCCTCCGCCCCTCGCCTTTCCGCCTTTCTTTGGGTGACGACGACGAGCGCTCGAGCGTTGCAGCAGAGCAAAGCCTCAGTGCCACTACTGCCCGCAGATGCAGCCCCTGTCGCAGTCCATGCGGCAATAAGGCAGCTTCGACGGCGCGTAAACGGCTGTTGGCCCGCTGCCGTACAGCTTTTGAGGCACACATGCATGGTAGGCGTGGAAACGTTCATTAAAAGAGGGAAATCACGTCTCACATTTTGGGGCAAATCGTCTCTCGCGCGAGGGAACGACTGGCAGAAAAGGGCGCTAACGGGCTCACCCACAGCCTACAGGTGGTGCGCATCATGTGCGCTGAAATGGTGTTCCATTCTTTGATGCATAATACAAGTCTAAGGACAACTAAGAACGCATTCCCTTTGCGCTTCTAGACACCCAATGCAGATTCCAACGCTTACTCCTCGTCCTCCTCGCCATCCTGTACGTACTTGCTTCGGATGTCCTTCCATTGTCGCTACACGAGTAGTTAGTATTGCCAGGATAAGCATGCTATAGAAAGGGGTGACAAGAGACACAAATATAGAAGAATAAACGAAAAGACAAGAAGACACAGAGACCAAAAGAGAAGAGGCAAAGACTCACGCCGCGGTTGTTATGGTCCCACCACTTGTTGATGCCATTGTTGAAGCCACTGGGATGACGGTCAGTCGGTCAAGCCTTTGAAACTGCTGCTGCAGCTAGGAACCCATACACTTCAAAGGCAAAGCCAGCGCCGAAGACAGCCGCCAGCATGGTGTAGTTCTTGCGGAAAATTGTGCTACATTCCCTGATTAATATCCCTGGTCGTGGTTTGCGCTCGGTCGGTCGGCTGTCGTCGAGGTACTTGCCTGTAGAGGGAGTTGACGAGCGACTGTCGAATGGATTAGTTTTCGCGTTCTGTCTCTATCGCAAGCCGTTGTTGTGAGTGCTCACCATTGTGACTGATTGCTGACGTGGCACTTCCAAAGACAGTATCGAGGGGGGGCAATCGGCCGTGAAGTGGTCGTCGGTCGAGTTCGATCGGTGGTTTGGAGGAATGGCTCGAACAGGAGCCGTGGAAATTCGCGATGGGTTGAGGCACCCTTTACGTGCGTCTTGATTGGTTGTGACGGCTTTGTGCTGCTCCACCTCCCGAACTTGGGAAAGCAGAGTACATCGGTACGTAACATGTAACTACCTACAGCCTACTCACTCCAGTATATACATACAGGTAAGGACTGTAAGGTGCTGCATATGGGCAAAGACGCTGTCGTATGATGGTTTGTAATTGGAGAGTCAAGTCTGAAAGACGTCTCCTCGAACATTTTGACGTACGCCGAGGCCATTCGACCGCAAGCCGGCCATCATCATGTTCGGTGAGTCGGTGACCGACCAGGTCCTCTTTTGTCCAGGTACCTAATGTACTTGCCTACCTGCAGGTAACTCGGTGATTAGATGCTAAACAGGAGCATTCAAAATGCACAAACATTTGCGCACCTAAACGTTGTCATGCAGATATTGCAGCCTGGAATGAATCGGCTTTGTGCCATCAGGCCGGTATAAAGCTTATACACAGTCCTCTCCAATCAAGGCGTCAGAGGGAGCAAGTTTGATTGGATTGTCGGCATTGAGAGTGGGTAATGTGGCACGACTTCAAGGTACCTATGTACTTTGCCATGTGTCAGTGACCAGTGACCAGTGACCACTGACCACTGACCACTGACAAAAGTGTGCTCTGGCGTTGTACAATTCACACATGTCGAACGACGAAGACAAACCAGCTTGCGCCCCACGCCCAAGTGCCGTGAGAATTCCGCCAGGCTCAAACTCGAACGTGCAACTCTTGCGGTCGCATCCACGGCTTGAAGCTCAGTCAGGTGTGCTTTCCGATCTTGCCATCTACATTAGCATCGAATTACCGTCTCGTACCTGTCTCCCGTCTCTCCTTACGATCATTCTCTATCAAGAACGGTTGGCTCCGCACACGCCCGCGGATAGTCGTCCAAGATGCCCTCTGAGGCCACAAACGCAGGCATCATCACGGACCAAGGCAGCGGCCAGCGCCAAATACCCGAATCGCTGCGCTCCGACGGAAGTACTCGCAGAGCCATCAAAATCCGCCCCGGATATCGCCCACCTGAAGATGTCGAGGTGTACAAGAACCGGACCGCCGAATCGTTCCGCGAGCGAGGCCGAAGAATTGGTATTCCAGGAGCCGCGGGTCTGAAGGAAGAAGCCTCCGAGCAGGCCTCTTCCGCCGCCAGCAATAAGAATGCCAAGCGAAGAGAGGCTCGCAGGAAAGCAAAGGCCACGGAAGACACCCAAGCCCCGGACGCTAGCAAGCAAGCACCTGTCGAGCCGGTCCCATCCGAAGAAGTCGACCCCGAAGTTGAGCGTGAGAAGAAGGCTCGAAATCTGAAAAAGAAGTTGAAGCAGGCTAGAGAACTGAAGAGCAAGAAAGACGATGGCAAACCACTTCTGCCGGAGCAGTTTGCCAAGGTCATCAAGATCAACGAGCTTGTTCGTGAGCTTGAAAAGCTCGGCTTCGACGCTGAAGAGGAGCGTAAGCCGGAGTCTTCTTCCGAAAACCCATCGAAAACCACGGCCGATGCCAAAAAGTGAAAGGAAGTCCGAAACCCGTAGTGGACTCAAGACATGTTGCTGTATGATGACGACACGTATGTGGAGACGACTTTGAACGAAGGCCGGGGACTTACCACGATCACATAATACATTTCGGCCTATTGAATTGCAGCTGCAAGACGAACCATGTTAATCCAGAAGGGGTGATCGAAGGGAAACGTGTAAGCATCGAATCGCTCACCGGACATACACCCCGAACAGAGAGAGGTGAAACGAAATCATCACAGATAACGCGTGACAGACATCGCTACAAGGTGCAGCAGAAGGCGAAACATGCTCGCTGCCTCAATCCGCAGACGCAGGGAACTGGCGGCCATCATGGCTGCACACATTGTTTTTGCTTTTTTATTTGATATCATAGCTATAGATACCTAATCTTCAACACATCATTTAAGTTACATGTACTCCGTACAAGTGAGCACATTGAAAGACGAAAAGGGCGTAGGGTAGGCCGTCGTCGGGGCGGAGCTTCACTAGGCCGACTTTCTGCCGATGGGTGGAAGGTCGGTCGCATTGGGCCATCAAGGCTCCAGGTGCGTGAGGTAAGCTCTCTGGAGTCTGCATTGACGCACTTCGTCGTGACAGTTGAAGCGAACAACCTACCTGCACTCAATCCTCGTCAACGGTCCCGCTGTCGTTCCATAGACACTCCCACTTGGATCGCGAACACAGCTACGGCAGCCACTCCTGACGATACAAAGCATCTTCCCCGCCACATCCTCCGTCGACCACCGCAAACATGACGCCAGAGGAAGAGCGCCGGTCCGCCCTCGACTCCTACCGAGCGAAGCTTATCGAGTCTCGAGAATGGGAGGCAAAACTCAAGAATCTGCGGCTAGAGATTAAAGATCTACAAAAGGAGTTTGACAAGTCCGAGGACAACATCAAAGCGCTGCAAAGTGTGGGACAAATCATTGGCGACGTTTTAAAGCAACTGGATGATGAGAGATGTATGGCGTTGCCCCCTCCATTGTCGGCCGAGGAGCAGAGGTTCCTTCACACTATTGTAGCGCGATGCTATGTTGCTGTTCTTTTATGCTGATCAGTTTATTTGGAACACGATAGTCATTGTCAAGGCCTCGTCAGGACCTCGGTACGTCGTCGGCTGCCGATCGAAAGTAGACAAGGAGAAGTTGAAGCAAGGCACACGTGTTGCTTTGGACATGACGACCCTCACTATTATGCGCATGCTTCCACGTGAAGTCGATCCCCTGGTATACAACATGTCGTTAGAAGATCCCGGCCAAGTCAGCTTTGCGGGAATCGGTGGCTTGAATGACCAGATCAGAGAGTTGAGAGAAGTCATCGAACTACCGCTGAAGAACCCCGAGCTTTTCGTCCGAGTGGGTATCAAGCCCCCCAAGGGCGTTTTGTTATACGGACCTCCCGGTACTGGGAAGACTCTTTTGGCCAGAGCAGTAGCCTGCAGTCTGGAGACGAATTTCCTCAAGGGTGTGTTTATCTTCAGTCCATTCCTTTCTTTGTTCCATTGCATAGAGGAGAAGACGTTTGCCACCAAGTGGATGCAGGACTGACTATAGAATTACAGTTGTCTCGTCGGCCATCGTGGACAAGTACATTGGTGAATCCGCACGATTAATTCGAGAAATGTTTGGCTACGCCAAGGAGCACGAGCCCTGCATCATCTTCATGGACGAAATCGACGCAATCGGTGGCCGCCGTTTCTCCGAAGGCACTAGCGCAGATCGAGAAATCCAGCGAACGCTCATGGAGCTCCTCAACCAGCTGGACGGCTTCGACTACCTAGGAAAGACAAAGATCATCATGGCCACCAACCGACCCGATACCCTGGACCCGGCTCTGCTGCGTGCTGGTCGTCTGGACCGAAAGATTGAGATTCCGTTGCCGAACGAGGTGGGCCGATTGGAGATTCTCAAAATCCACGCCCAGAACGTGGTGATTGATGGTGATCTTGACTTTGAGAGCGTGGTCAAGATGAGCGATGGCTTGAACGGAGCTGATTTGAGAAACGTGGTGACGGAAGCGTGAGTTTTTTTTTTTTTAAAAAAACCCCTCTAACCACAAACCTGCCAGATGATCCGGTGGCGTGGATGAAACTACAGACTAACACCCCGTGTACAGTGGATTATTCGCCATCAAGGACTACAGAGATTCAATCAACCAGGACGATTTCAATAAGGCAGTGCGCAAGATGTCTGAGGCCAAGAAATTGGAGGGCAAGCTGGAGTATAAGAAGCTATAGGACGAGAAGCTGTAGGGCGGGGATAAAGGAAGCGAGGGGAGTGTTGGACCACTCGCTGTGTATAGGGATAACAATGCAAACATAAGTCCATTCCATCTACCTAGTAAGCGTTCAGGCACCTATACGTCAAGTTGAGGCAGCTGGAGATGTGTGAATTCATCCGATGAGCGTGTTGTGCCATCGTTTTGCGTAGACAAGAACATCTGCGGCTTGAGGGCTCCAGCTGTTCGTTGGCGGAATTACGCGGTTCATGTATTCCTGGCCCTGGATCTTGTCTACCCCTACGATCCCTACAATAGGCCCCAAAAATGGAAGGATGGGACGACTTTTGTTGTTGTGTGTTTGGTTTGATTGCATTTTTGGTCTCGTTACTCCTTGGCACGATCACCTTGTCAGGGGTAGCTTGGCATTGCTCGGCTACACCCGTCACTAGGTGTCAAAAGCAACGGATGGTGTCTCCGCCCTGAATGTTAAACGTGGTTGGAACAACCTGTAATTTATTTCCATGTCGATGCGATTCCGATCTCCCAACTCAATGACGGTTGTAAGCCTATATCAGGGGTTTTTGCTCGACACCATCCGTCTCACAGTCTCACTAGCTGTCAAGACTCTCAAGAGTCAAGACTCAAGAGGCAATTGGTCTCTCCACTCTGCAACTTGTCTTTCCCCCATGAGTAATCCCAAATGTCATGAGTTGAAATCCAAAGAGGAGGGTTGAATGGCCTTTGAATCTCATGTTGAAGCATTATTCGTTCTCATTTACAGAGTGCATAGACTACGCACTTACATACCTAATGTAAGTACCTAGGCATGTACATACATACGTACATACATTTCACGACAACTCCTTGTCAGGGGCCCGTGATATTGCTCGGCACCACCCGTCCCTACGAGATCAAACAGGCAAGGATTGTTTAACCCGCCCTGCAAAGTTCGACACCCCGCGAAACTAGGTACATATAGCCGAATCCATCTCAATTTCCCGCCTGACGATGGACAACGACGTCAAGACTCAAGAGTCATCAGACCAAGGGGCAACTAGGAACCTCCGATCCTGATTCCTGCAAGACGGTAGACCCCTTGTCTAGCCGGGCGGATTTGCCTCAACGTCATGACTTATTATTCCGTAACAGGACGATCAAGCTTAGAAGTAGGTAGGTAGGTATGTATTACGGTCAACAGGATCAACGCTACGGAGAAAGAAAGTCTAAATGGGACTTGGTGGTTGCTATACTTGGAATCTTTTAGGGTATGGGATGTGCCACAAATGAGGCTGTGAAGATGGCACAAGCTCACGACGCAGGAACGTGGCGCTTCAAGGCAAGGCTAGGCCCGACAACGACAGGGGAGAAAGCCCCCGAGAAGAACACACGAATATATCTGTACGTACAAAACAGAAACCAACCGCGAGCTAAATTGACCTTTATACCAATTTCGTCATTGCGATTCATTGAGCCAAGGCACATGTTGACATAACAGTGCCCCTAGGGGCAACAAGACTACGTACCTATACGTAGGGATTCGCAGTCACATCATGATCCAACGCGTGAATTACAGGACCTACTAAGCCAATTACATCCAACATCACTAATGATGTTTCCTTTCCTCTTTGTCAAGTCCGCCAGCCCGTTCTAGTACCTAGGTAAGTTGTTGGCCTTGTCTGGGCTTATCATACAGAGTCTTGCGGGTCACGACTCACGACTCACGGGACTTTGCTCGTGTTGGGCGGAAAAAGCAGCATGGGAAGCGAAATGGCGGACTTGCTTCCACCTGGCACCAACAAGGGGGCGCAGATCGTCGCTGGTTGACCGTTGCCTGGACGAGGAAGCAGCGCCACCGTGGCCATCACCATGGTCGCTGAAACGAAAGGGTTGTCCGCCTTCCGTATATGGCGGCTGACCAGCAACGCAATGCAACGAAGGCGGGCTCGTACATACTTGAAACAGCGGAACTCATGTATGCAGCGAAATGGTCCAAGACAACGAGGGGTATACATATGTATGCAGGTATGTATAGACACGAGTGTCAACGACACCAGCACACATCACCAACACCCATCGTGATGTTCATCCCATCCAGCGACCATTCTTCGGCCCCCCTCCATTTCGAAACTGACAGGAAGGAGCCGGGTGCAACGCACTTGCAGACTCAGCAGTGCAGTTGCCGTACACACTTGCTCCGTAAAGTCTCCTGAAAGCTGCCTGCCGGTGCCCTGAGCGCCCCTACGCCGCCAGCCAGTCCTCAGCCAGTAGTAATTGGACGGCAAGTGGGACTGGTGCGTCTTCTGCTTGCGTTGGTTGGCTGGATATGGATATTGTCCCCTCTAAGTCCGTGTCCCCTTGCCGGCCCAAATGCCACAATGCCAAAGTGCCACAATGACCCCACTGGCTGGAAGCTGAGCCCCAAGCCTCAAACGACGGCCCCTCGCCGCTCCTGCTCCACGATAGCCGCCTGCTCCATGTGCTGCCACTTGATGAATCTAGTAGGTACCTATCGCTCACGTTGCTCCTTGTGCTCCATGTTGTTGTTGTTGTCGCGCGTTGTGTTTGTCGCCGTCAGGCTGCTGCGGCTGTTGGCCTTGTCGCTCCCGGGCGCTCTCGACGTAATCATATGTAATACATAAGACGTAGACAGCCTGGTCAGCCCGCCTCCTCATCCCCACTCCATATAAGGCTTCCCCCTCCCAGCGTCCTGTTTGTCCAACCCGTATATCCTCTCCCGCCGTTTCTCTCCTAGCCGCCTTGTTTCCCCCGACTCCTTTTTTGACCCCCTAGGTCACCTTGAATCTAGTCCAAAGACATTTTCCCCGAGAACAAGAACGCACATCGACAATGTGGTAAGCCAACGAACCTCGTATCCCCCCGCCGACGCCAAACTGCCCCGCCTCTGTCGTATCTCGGACTTGAAACAATAGGACCAGCTCCAATGGCAGTCGCAATTTTGAAGGACCGATTTTCATGGGATATAAGCAGCAGCTAACATGTTGCCGGCTGGAACAGTGGCATCTTTGGATATATTAATTACCTGGTGGAGAAGGACCGCAAGTTTATTCTCGATACGTTGATCAATGGTGAGTGGGAGGCCTGATGCGTTCCCCTTGGTCTTGAGTCGCAACCCAACTTACTGACACCGGCCGTTTCGCCAATTCCAGGTCTTTCCCGTCTCGAATACCGCGGATATGACTCAGCCGGCCTTGCTGTCGACGGTGGCAAGAAGAACGAGGTTTTTGCTTTCAAAGAGGTTGGCAAGGTCGCCAAGTTGAGGAAGCTCATCGACGAGTCCCAAGTCGACCTGGAAGAGGTGTTTGATTCACATGCTGGCATTGCTCACACACGATGGGCTACACACGGTCCTCCTTCTACCGTCAACTGCCACCCTCACCGGTAAGCAAATCATATGAAAAGAAAAATAAGCAAAGACAATGTCCCAATGCTTGGGGCCGCGGGTATACATGCTTCAGATTGACCACGACGAGTCTCGTTGCGGTTGTTGTTGCGTGCTGTCCGCTCTCCTCGCCGAATATTGATTGACTGAGTACTGACGTTTGTGCTGTCATGTAGATCAGACCCTAGCTGGGAGTTCAGCATTGTCCACAACGGCATCATCACCAACTACAAAGAGCTGAAGACGCTTCTGGCGGCTAAGGGCTTCAAGTTCGAGACCGAGACCGACACAGAGTGCATTGCTAAGCTCACCAAATATATCTACGACCAGCACCCTCAGATTGGCTTCACTGATCTGGCAAAAGCCGTTATCCAGGAGCTCGAAGGTGCTTATGGCTTGTTGATTAAGTCGGTCCACTACCCCCACGAGGTCATTGCTGCCCGAAAGGGATCTCCCCTCGTCATTGGTGTCAAGACCCAGCGACGCATGAAGGTCGACTTTGTCGATGTTGAGTACTCCGACGAACACACCCCACTGCCTGCAGAGGCTGCGTCCCAGAACGTCGCCCTCAAGAAGAACGCAACCGGCCTTCTCTCCCCATCCAACAACCTGCTCGGGGCGCCCGACAAGTCGCTTTTGCATCGCTCGCAATCTCGCGCTTTCATGACTGATGACGGCATGCCTATGCCTACCGAGTTCTTCCTGTCCTCTGACCCATCTGCCATCGTCGAGCACACCAAAAAGGTCTTGTACCTCGAGGACGATGACATTGCTCACATTCACGAGGGCTCCCTCAACATTCATAGACTGAAGAAGGCAGACGGCAGCTCCAATGTTCGTGCTATCCAGACACTTGAGCTGGAGCTCCAGGAGATCATGAAGGGCAAGTTCGACCACTTCATGCAAAAGGAAATTTTTGAGCAGCCCGAGTCCGTCGTCAACACCATGCGTGGCCGTCTCGACATTAAGGAGAAGAGCGTCACTCTGGGTGGCTTGCGATCGTACATTACCACGATTCGTCGTTCTCGACGTATCATCTTCATTGCTTGCGGCACGAGTTATCACTCTTGCATGGCGGTCCGTGGTATCTTTGAGGAGCTTGCCGAGATACCAATCTCGGTCGAGCTGGCCTCGGATTTCCTCGACAGAGCAGCTCCCGTCTTCCGCGACGACACGTGCGTCTTTGTTTCGCAGTCCGGCGAGACTGCCGACTCGCTCATGGCTCTACGGTACTGCCTGGAGCGCGGTGCCCTGACGGTTGGTATCGTCAACGTTGTCGGTTCATCCATTTCATTGCTCACACACTGTGGTGTGCACGTCAATGCCGGCCCTGAGATTGGTGTCGCGTCCACCAAGGCATATACCTCTCAATTCATCGCCATGGTCATGTTTGCCCTGTCTCTTAGTGAGGACCGGGCGTCCAAGAAGAACCGGCGTGAGGAGATCATGGAGGGTCTGGCCAACATCTCCAGCCAGATCAAAACTATTTTGGAATTGGACCAGCCTATCAAGGAGATGTGCGAAAAGGTCTTCAAGAACCACAAGTCTCTCCTTGTCCTTGGCCGTGGTAGCCAGTTCTCCACTGCTCTGGAAGGTGCCCTTAAGATTAAGGAGATTTCGTATCTGCACTGTGAGGCCGTCATGTCTGGCGAACTGAAGCACGGTGTGCTGGCGCTAGTGGATGAGAACATGCCCATCATTATGATTCTCACCCGTGACGAGATCTTCAAGAAGTCGCTCAACGCATACCAGCAAGGTACGTTCCATTGATCACTTTCAAAGAGTCCCACTTTGGACCCTTGATACCGTGCTCCCTTTTCTGTTCCTCCTGAAGCTAACGTATTTCGTGACAGTCATTGCCCGTGGAGGCAAGCCCATCGTACTATGCAATCCCGCCGACCCCGAATTTAAGACATCCGAGGCGCAGAAGATTGAAATACCTAAAACGGTGGACTGTCTGCAGGGCCTGCTCAACGTTGTGCCCCTGCAGCTGATTGCGTACTGGCTGGCTGTGCTCGAGGGCCTTAACGTGGATTTCCCTCGCAACCTAGCCAAATCTGTTACTGTCGAGTAAACGAGCCAGGCAGACAAGACAGAAAACACTGTCTATGCACTGGTAACACTACTGGTGTGTCTCTAGGCGTGTTGGCTTCTATTCGGCTCGTCGAGGTGTCGTTCACATATTGATATGTCTGGAATTATAATCGTCTCTTCTGGAAACGGGTGGCATACGGCGGCGAATGGTGGGGACTTTTCCCCCTCGACAACAGAAATTCTCTCCGGACAGCAGAAATGTCCCTCGACAGTAGAGAGAGAGAGAGCACTGGACACGCGAGCCCCCCACGGGTTTTTTTTTTTGAACGCCATTTTTCTTTACTTACTGATTCTGTCATCATATGAAATGAATAGCGATTTTCGGATTTGCAGAGCATGTCTGTCTGTGGATTTGGTAATGATAGCTCCCCTTTTTTTGCTTGCTTGGGGCGAATGAATTTGGCTACATACTCAAGGGAACACAATAACGCCGGTATTTCGGCCTCCAAAATCTTTGGCTCATGTTCCTTTCTCGGGTGCTCTTGTGCTTTCTTTCTTGCGTTCTTCTCTTTCTTGATGATGTACTTTTTTTTTTTGTTATATCGACGGGCCTGCCAGGTTCTGAAATAATGTAGCAGAATGGAAATATGAATTGGATTCTGAGTACATACTTGAACACATACGAATCTGCCAGTTTCTGACATGTCGTGAGGAAATGCCATGAAGGGACGGACATGTTGACTTGCGTGGACTTGTGATGGGTGGCATGAATTAGTGGCTTCAAATTCACCTGGGTGGCGTTTTTTGTGACGGTATAACGGTGAGGCGTGGGTGCGTGTGTCTTTATAGCTCTAGGTAGGTGCCTATCCACTCGGGAGTTGGCACGCTTTGGAGGCTTGGAGCTACGTACGTAGGTGTATCATGATATGTTTATGTGTGTGTATTTGTTGGATTGGAAATAGCGCCTGAAGCTTCATCACAGTCCAAACAAAGTGCTTTGTCTCCTGAGTCTCGAGAGTCGAGACCTTTCCGTGCTGCGACTGAATCATCACTCACCCGAACCGTCGTCACGACCGTGTGCTTGTCCTGCATACGTGTCATGTGCTTAAAGACGACTCAAACATAAAAATCTCTATTGCAATCATTTACACCGTCTGCGTTCCGTAGCCCTTGATTATCTCCGCGAATGCCCAGCTCTGGTTCTCCAACTTCTCATTCTCCCTCATCTCGACACCATCCTTGGTCACAATCGCCAGGGAATAGCTATCCAAGCTCCTCGCATCTCGGTAGAACAGGACCTTCATGCACTCCTTGATCACATTCACGGCCTCTTCACGCGTCAGCTTGGCAGCGGATTCTTCATCCGGAGCGTAGCGCCGCATCACGGGCTGGGCCAACATGGCACCGTAGCCCGTAGCCAGACTAGGAGCCGAATACGTCGTGCCCAGGAGATCGGCGGCTGCCAAAAAGGGGGCGCCCTGGTCGTCGAGACCTGCCACGAGCAGATGGTTCCACAGGGGATCGAAGTTGGATCGGCGGCGGTAGAGGACCTTGGACAGGTACCTATGGAGGTTGGATGCGTTAAGGCGCACCGAGTCGGGAGACCAGTAGGACTCGCTGAGGCCGAGGTCTGTGAGATCTCGGTCTAGGAACTGCATGTCGGAGACGTCGCCGCTGACGCCGACAACAGAGGTATTGGCAAAGGGAATAAGACGTTTGACGTTGGTGAAGCGGGCGAGGGAGCCGTATGATGCTGCATGGAGGAGGAGTCCAACGTAAGTAACTGCTTGTTGGAGCGATTGAATGGATTGGGAGGGAATGATGAGGGGCCGTACCAAGGTTATCTGCGGCTATGACGACACCGTCCTTGAACTTGATGGCCACGACAGATGTTCCCGTAACGATGGGCTGCTGTGTGTGTGTCGTGGGGTCATTGTTCTGCATGTAAGAAGCATTGTAGGCTCCGTACACATCGTCTCTGGGCTGCGAAAGGGAGGACGTTAGCTTTGCATGAGCTTGTTTCTCTGTCCTTGTATTTGCGTACTTTTTTGAGCACTGCTAGATTGACAAAGCTATCATTTGAGAAACAGAAGGGGGTGCAAGTCGTGGAAACGTACTCTACCCCATGCTTGTGGCCGGTGGTCCATGGCTAGTATGTGTGGGGAATGAAGAGAAGTTGGGCGTGAGATGTAGAAACAAAGGCGGATAGTGATGGAGAATGTTCGATCGAGAGCGGTAGGTCTGGGGAAGCAAATGCGCTGATAGATGGTCGATGAAGCTGGTGATGGGACGTGAGCTGTTGGTGCTATGGATGACGGTGGACTTACTGCCACTTGCATTGCAGGCTCCCATCGGAACGCGCTATCGCCGCCGCCTGCCTGGCTTAGCCGGGTGGCTGTTGATTGGACAGTATGGGGTCACGTGCATCCTGACCTGGAAGGCTGGAAGCAAGACGAAAACAGCGGCAAGCTCTGTCGCGTTGGCCTATCGGCAGCTCGATGGGCTCGTTGGCGCCAGGACAACAAAATAAGTGGAGAAGACGCGACTCCTCAACTTTGTTTGCTCTCGCCAGCCCAGAACCATTGTCAAGACACAGAAAACAACGACAAGTCATCAGTCATCAGTCATCAACAACCCGGTCACCGTCCACGCGAACCATCATGTTTTCGACAGTTGGAAGAGCCGCTATTGGACGAGCTTCGACTCGACGAGTCTTGCTTCCCAACAGACCTGCAGCATCACCCGGCCTCGCCACGCAGTTCTTCTGCGGACCAGCACGCACCTTGTCTATCGCGGCGCGACTCCTCTCGCCAGCAAAGGCCGCGGTCGATGAGGATGGCGCTCCTGTGACCAAGAAGAAGAGAAAGTCCCCCGCCAAGAAGGATCCTGCGGCCAAGAAGGAGGCTGCTGCGGCCAAGAAGGAGGCGGCCAAGAAGGAGGCTGCGGTCAAGAAGGAGGTGGCCAAGAAGCTTCAAGCCGAGACCAAGAAGAAGGCTCTTGAGCAGATTGAGGAATTGGGCGACCGCGTGTTGTATCGTGAGCTCAAAGAGGCAGCCTTGCTGAAGCCTGATGATTTGAAGCTGCTGCCGAACTCGGCATTCCAGGTCTACCTTGCGGAGTGCAAGGCAGCAGGAAATGCCCACGACCTGAAGGAATCCTGGCCTATATACCATGATCTTACCATTGAGGAGAAGGAAGTATGTTGACCCTCATCTCTACCCTCCCATGTTTTCATCATCTTGGTACCCTCACTCTGTTTACGCATGGCAAAAACGACGTCCACTCTACATTGTAGAGGGTCAGCCCAGAGGAGGGTCTCAGTCAACACAAGCGCTAACAGTTCATTCATAGCGCCTCGCTGCCGTTGCGCAGGAAAACAAGGTTACCAACAAGAAGATTAAAGAAGAATGGATCCTTTCCCAGCCAGCCGAAGTCATCTACCTGGCCAACCTTGCGCGCAAGCGCATGGCACAGATCGATTCAACGTCTGGTGAGAAGAAGCGCTGCATGATCATTCATGATTCTCGACAGCCCGACGGGCTTCCCACTGCTGTGGGCGCCTTTATCAGACAACGCTACCCAGATGTCAAGTATGATCACAACGCGGGGCCTGACACCATCCGTGCCCTTGCCAGCGAGTGGAGAAACTTGCCAGAGGAGCAGAGGGCTGAATTTTCCGAGCTAAATAAACAGGAGAGGGTCAAACAGAGCGCAAGGTTGTCCGAGATGAAGGGCAAGGCTCTGCAGTGGATCATTAAAGAGCGCAAGCATTGGCCTAATCTCGTGACCGACTTGTTTGAAAAGAAGTCTTAAGCCTTAGGTACAAAATTCAATTGTATCGCGTTTCGATGTTTGTTTTCGGAAATGGGAAGAGCACAGGGGGTTTCTATTCACTTTGGGACCGCTTCCTGCTGGAGGGGCCGGTCTTCGGAGGGACCCGGGTTGAATTTATGTTACTCACCATGACGAAGACATCGTTTATGAGAAAAGGAAGTGTCAACACGGACTGTACTTGTATGTAGGGTTTGTCAATGAGAACGAGAATTGAAAGGTGTCCGAGTGAGATGGTGATAGATGGTGGCATTAACGAGAGTGATGGCTCATGGGATCTAGGGTCTGAGTGTACTGCAGGCACGATCAAGTTTTGTCCTTTCGCCCATTTCTGGGCTCTCTTCACACAAGGAACCCCTGCTTTCTCTTGTATTGTATGCCTGGAGAAAAGTAACACCAGGCGGAGCAAGACAAGTAGAAGCGCAAATCAGCGCGCGTTCTTCTCTATTTGCTGCTTCTTCGGTCCGGTTTAGATCGACTCAAGATATGAGGTAGGACCAGACGGGTAGGGAGGGAGAAATGAGCTTGAGTGAGCCCTGCGTTTGACCTGGTCTGGTTCCGAGAGTTCAGACGCATTCGGTCGGGCACGATAAGTAGGAGGAAAGTAAGCCGTCAGTGTTTTACTCTAATCATGTTTTGATTTAAGTACGATAAGACGTTGTTTTCTTTCGTTTGAGTTATCAAAAATATGTACCAAGAACTACCAAGGATATGAATCCGCGTCAGACGACAACGAAGATGGACAGACCCATCTGTTTGTCATGGAGGCATCCCCCCTTTACACCCGATAGGCCATGCATGCTAAGCTAAAAGACACATGACGAAAGGGAAGGCTTATGATGATGAAAGAAAAAAGAAGAAATGAAGCATATACATACGCCACGACAAAGAAGCAACGAGAACCCCCGTGTCAAACCTAGGAATCACCCGCGACAAACCTCCTTCTCCCCCCCACCCCCTTCACTTCAACCACCACAACGCCCTCCCCATCCCGCCACTCTGCCCCCGTGTACTTGACCTCCCGCGCACTGGCCAGATATAACAACAGATACATATGCTTCACCACATGCCCCCAGCAGTATAGCTTCAGTCTCTCCCCCTCGGAGGCCTCATCGCGAGAGCACCAGATCCCCCAGCCGGCCAATCCACTGCGCAGGTAGTTGGTCAAAAACACCCAGGTCTCGCGGCGAGTGCCGGCGGCCCAGCGGCTGCAGTCGACGAGCCAATGGCCGCGCTCAAACGGGTCGAGGGGCCGATGCGGGAGGGGATTATAGCGTGAGGAGAGGTCGCGGGATAACTTTTCGAGTTCCGGAGGGATGAGCTGCGGGGGGGAGAGGGTGCGAATGGAGGGGGGAGGAGAGGGAGGCACAACGGTAGTAGCGGTGTTTGGGGTAGCGGCGGCGGCGGCGGTGCTGGTGATATCCTGCTGGTGATGAATCCGTTTGGGAGTTTTTCTTGGCGGAGCAGATGCTGAGGGTTCGGGTTGTCGTGTTGGAGGCGCGGCGGGGAGGAAAACAGGAATGGGAGACGCGGTGCTGACGAAGCTGTTGGAGATGTGTGTGGTATCGAAGCCAATCTCCGCGTTGTGCTCTTGGTCTTGCTGCTCTCGTGGTGTCTGCTCGTCTGGCTCGCCCGCCGGAGCTGGTCTCTTGCGCGAAGCACCACCCACAGCAGCCGGTGTGACAGGAATGACACGGTCGTCCTCTCTACGTAGCCACAATGGCCTTGCCTTCTCCAACTCAACAGGAACGGGTATTGAAGACGGAATATCTGCGCCCTCCATGTAGCCATACGACGACGGCGGCGGTAGGTTCTTCTCCCTCGGAGCTCCCACGGGGGGAGACGATGGCGGGCTTGTGGGCGCGCACACGCCTTGGTGCTCGAGATACCGCTGGAGAACCCTCGTGGGCGTCGCGTGGATCATCCCAGTCCCAGGTAGGGGATATGAGTCCTCGATCTCGCTGGGGAGTGCTTGCCAGGAGGACGGCCACGAGGAGGGTAGGATATTAGCCACGGGAGCCGCCTGCACGGCCCCGAGAGGAGGTGAGGAGCGGTTGTCCAGCGCGCTCTGGAAGCTCCAGTCGTGAGATTCGGGTTCGGATCCAAAGAGCCCATCTGGGGGTAGCATGCCGCCGTCTCGCACAGCGCGTTCCTCGTCCTCATGTTTGTGGTGGTGGTGATGCTGTTTTTCGCCATGTAGATAGCACACGTCCTTGTCCCCGTCCTGCCTGTCCACGGCCTCTTCCTTTGAGAGCCGTTTCGCCGTCACGTCTGGCTGGAATGCAAGATACGCTCTCGCCAACTGCTTATACACGGCATCGTCAGCGAGAGTGCTCGGCGCGGCTACGTGCACGAGGATCTCCACGTCTTCGCCGGGGATGCCTCCTGTGCGCGCCATGCCAGGCAGATGCGTGCTTCCCAGTGCGGTCTCAGTTGAGGGAGGGGAAAGCCCATGGCGACGGTGTCGGAGGCGGGTGCGCAGGTTGTTGCTGTTGCTGTTGCTTGCTGTTTTTGCTTGCTACTTGTTGGTGCGAGCGTTTATGAAGATCCTGCTCGGTCGATTTATGCACTCACTCTCAGACGCCATGAAGCTGGTTATCAGTGGTTGGTTAATAAATCCTGGATACCTTGCCGCGATGTAAATTACAAACGATGTAATTTACGATGTGAGTTTCGCCACTGTAAATTACGACGTAAATTACAAACGATGTAATTTACAATCAGGTATGTACATACATATGTAGGATATTCGTTTCGCCGCTGCCGCCGTAAATTACGACGCAAATTACGATGTCAAAGACGCTTTGAATGTATGTATGTACCTATGTACATATTGCCTGTAATTTACGTCGTCATTTATGTACGTATGTACATAGTACGGAGCGTAATTTACACGTAGGATATCGTTTGTAATTTACGTCGTAATTTACGTGTAAATTACAATGGTATGATCCACACGACAAGTCACAAGACCCGAGACACATATTTCGCGACCGCAATTGTGAATTTTCCTCGACTTTCCTTATTGAGAAGACAACATTCGATATCATCATATCATGCCCCAAACCTCGCAATGCACGGTATCCCCGATTGACCGGTCTCGTGGTCTCCCAAGGAAACGCTCCTATTGCTCGAATCGTTGCTTGATGCTCGTCGCGATCAGCAGCTCAACAATGATAAGATTAACGTTGTACGAGATGTCTTCAGGCAAGGTCACCATATGCGGATGAGACAGAGAAGGCAAGAAAGGACTGTCAGTTGCTCTTTGAGGAGTTTGGAATACCTACTATGATGAAGGTTATCATGTGGTTGAACCAATTTGTCAACCACAGCTCGTGATTGTGAGTGCCGATAGTTGAAGAGCTCTTTTTCGTTTCACGGGCGCAGGTTCGCGAGCTTCCCATCTTATAAATGATGTTTAACTCTAGAACACGGCATTATGATGCCTCGAATTGATGAACCGAACCTCGCGTCACCGAGATAAGAGTGATTGAGAGGTTCATCAATTCGAGGCATCATCAATTCAAGATTTAAATATCATCTGCAAGATTGGAGCTCGCGAACCTGCGCACGGGAAACGAAAAAGAGCTCTTCAACTATCGGCACTCACAATCAAAAATTGTGGTTGACAACTTGGAGGACTCATTGTATCCTCCTTCAACCACATGATAATCTTCATCATAGTAGGTATTCCAAACTCCTCAAAGAGCAACTGACAGTCCTTGCTTGCCTTCTATATTTCATCCGCACATGGTGGTGACCTTGCGTGGTGAATCATATGCCCTTTGGAACCTTCATTCCTTGGCCCAAAGACGAAAATGCCTTCGTCAATGCTAATACGTATTAACATGATATGATTAATGGAACTTTCAACGCCTGCGAGTACGTATATAAACAAACCCTCGAAGCTTGCTGCTACCGTCACATTTTGTGAGATATTACTCTTTCTCGACCAAAACCTCTTCTGCTTCTGAAGAGGCACAAACGCCGGGATGTGCGTGCCGTCAATAGCACCAATGGCTCCGTTAACTTGTACGCAAGCAGGTTCAAGGTCCATTTCCTCCAGCTCGCGAGCTATTATCGGAGTGTCTTCGCCGACCAGCCGACCCGCCGATAACGTCCACGCCTTTCTCTTTGCGCTTTCAAAATGGAATTTTGGATATTCGATCGGTCGGAAGCGTACAGCTTGAGGTTATTCGACATCTACGACGAGCCAGACAAGCTTGCGCGGGCTCTTGTCGGCTATGCTGCAATGGGTGATAAGATGATGGGTCTGGAATCTTGGATACGTTCGTCGAGCGGAACGACGGGCGAATTACATCCATTGCAGAGATGCGAGAGAGGCTGCAGTTCTCGACGGCCCACCGCTTTCGGGGCGATGACGTTTACTTCGACGATCTGCCAGCAAACACGAACATATCGAGCAACGCCTCCGACAACGCGTCTGCGTGAAGGATCCGGCGGTCTATGAGTCAGAAGAGAAGTCCAAGCAAGTTGCTACTGTACTCATGTCGGATATCAGGTTACAGTGACGCAAGGTCTGAAGTATAGCCGACCACGAGCCGAGTTGGAGCGGAGAGGTAAAGACCCCAACTTTTGCAGGAAGTCGATACAACAAAAATCTGTTTTACCTTCATTAAATTGGACAACTAAACGATTAGCTATCAATTGGCAACACTAAACTGAGTCTCTACATACCCGGCGTGTGGGTGGGAGAACAGGCTATTGCTGCCTTGTCGTCTCACCAGCCGGTGGCGTCATAGCGAGTTTACAACCATCAGAGAACTACTGGAATCTGAGCGGGATGCGATCAAAGCGCATCGGTCTCCCTATGTAAAGGGCAAGATCTTGCACTACGACTTTTTTTTCAAATAACATCGTTATCACGAACCTTGACACGGCCAATGGTTTCAGGGGCATGCTCATCGACCTTGCCTAGACCAAAGTTGGTACGAGACCAGCGGACCATCATCATGCAGCGCAAGACCGATCATATCTAGGGCCACGACTTCGAGTAATCTTCTTCGTTTTGCTTTGGATATGCGCGCGCCAAGCTTGCAGCAACGGGCCTACTGGTGAAGAACAGTCGCCTGAGGAGAGCCTTTTTCGGAGATGGGAAATCGGCAGCTTCGAGTATATTGAGGTTACCAAGGCTGGTCAGATGACTGTAGACGGCCTCGAGCATCATGAGCGAGTTTCCAAGGACATTTAATGTTGCAAAGCCGCTTTGCCCGAGCATCAGGATTATTTTCCCCCCTACGGACAAGTGCGAAAGAGTGCGTATTGGAACTCCTGATTGAGGGTATGCCAGCTTCGCAAATCCCATCATCGCTGCCTGCGATGAGATCATGAGCCTAGAGAGATAATGAGTATCTCACATTTCCATGTCAGGATTTGCGAGAGACTAGAGTTCATGAGAAAGACAACTTTGAATAAAGTCTTCAAATCACGTCTTGCGTTTGGCGGATTCGCGTAGGACTTTTCGGTTTCCTGGTCTAGGTCCTAGTGTCCAGGTCTTATTGATTTGGATTGAGTATTCCTGGTCTTAATGTTTCGAAGTGAGTAAGTTGAATGACGTAATCTCTCTACCATACATTTGCGAGGCCACTGTCTCTTAGGTATAACCCTTCGCTCGGAGCTCCCACGCTTGTGCCACCGCAATCTCTGACTTCTTGCACACACACTGTCCCTGACATGCTGGCTATCTGGTACGTATCGAGTTCCAGAAAGAGCTAAAGAATACCTTAGGTAGCTTTTCTGCACTGCGGGTTCGTGATGTGCAAAGGTGAAAGATTTTCAGGTGGGGCACATGTGGCACGATGTGGCTTCGTCCCATCTACCACAAAAATGGTATGAGAAATTATTGGACAAAACAATTCGCAACAAATGCTCGCGTACCAAGCAGAGTTGAAGCCTTGGAATACCTGTAACGAAGAAGAAGCACTGCCAAGCCAAAATGACTGACCAGGCTCAAGACGCTCAAACCCAAATCCAGGAGCTGCAGAAGAAGATCATGCAGCTCCAGGCTCAAGAACCTCAGAAGAGCCCCTACGATACGTATCAGACTTCTTTGACAAGTCGCTACTGCAGCAATGAGATGACTAGCCTTTTTAGCCAGAGATCTAGGCATAGCACTTGGCGCAAGCTTTGGCTGGGACTCGCTGAGGCCGAGGCAAGTTTGGGAATCGATGTAGTGACGACTGAGGCTCTGGATCAGATGAGGGCTCATCTTACCGTGAGCGACGAAGACTTTGCGACCGCAAGCATCGAAGAGAAGAGAAGACGTCATGTGAGTCGTTCCTAGTATATATGGAGACTGGAGACTTGTTGTCAATCCACACGTGCTAAATCTGTACATGCAGGACGTTATGGCTGTGAGTCTTTTCATAACTTCGCCTCCAACTCATCCTTCACAGGATCTGACATAAGGACAGCACGTCCATGCTTTTGGAGTTGTTGCGCCCGCAGCTGCGGGTATCATTCATCTAGGCAGCACGTCATGCTTCGTAACCGACAATACGGAGCTGATCTTAATGCGGGATGCCCTTGATATCCTACTGAACAAGTTGGCCAAGGTTATTTCAAACTTGGCAGCCTTTGCCAACCAGTGGAAATGTAGGATCTTGAGACGTTGTATTGATCTTGGTCTATCGGAGATGACTGACTGGTATGGCATATAGCCGAACCAACTTTGGCCTACACCCATTTCCAAAGTGCTCAGTAAGTTTTCATGTCATCTTTCATGTCATCACAAGGCCTGAGTTCACTTTCGCTCTATCAGGGCTAGTACAGGTCGGGAGTGAGCTCATGCGGAAGTACTGACATGTTTCCAGACCCATCACTGTTGGACGCCGCGGTGAGTCTTCAAGTTAACCAGCCGTGTTGGAACTTGGCGTGCCAATCTCTAATGCAAACACTAGCGGCTCAGTGGGCCCAGGATCTTATGATGGACTTGGAAGCTATCGAAGCTGTGCGCAGCCGTCTCAGATTTCGAGGCGCACAGGGTGCGTTCAATGGCTTTCCTCTGATTTGTTTTACTCATCTGAAAATCGATAGGCACAACTGGAACGCAGGCCAGCTTTTTGGAAATGTTGGTATTTTTCCTGGCCTGAAGGAGATGTGATGCACTTGGACTAACACCTGTATCTTCAGTTTCCAAGGCGATCATACCAAGTGTGACAGGCTTAACGAACTTCTGTGTCAAAAATTTGGCTTTCCCGCATGCTACGTGAGTCGTCATTCTATGATCCTAATACGGCCACTGCTTCATGTTGGGCAACGTCGCTGACTCTTACTAGGATATCTCAACCCAGACATAGTGAGTTGTTGCTACGCAATAGTTGGCTCACAGGATCTTTGCTAATCTTTTATCGAAGCACACGCAAAGTCGACTTGATAGTGGCAAACGCAGTCGCGGGTTTGGCGGCCAGTGCTCATAAGATTTGCTCCGACATCCGGTTGCTGGCGAGCAACAAGGAGATTGAGGAGCCAAAAGAGGCGAGCCAAATCGGATCATCAGGCAAGTCTCATCGAACCCTGATCATCTTCCGGGTTTCATCCGTCATAATGTACGAAGGCATGCAGTAAAAGATTGCTAATATTTACTAGCCATGCCATACAAGAGGAATCCGGTAAGTCTCATCTTCTGTTCTAACTTCGTCTCAGTTGCCCTAGTCCCACCTTGATGACTCTGGGACACTACTTCCAAGTCCATCTGTTGGTGGTCGTCTCAGATCTCGTCACCACCACTCTTGAGTCTTTCCCTTATGCCCAGTCTCCTCTCCACAATTTGCGCTTCTGACCTTTTCTTCCTTCTTCCTGTGTGTGGCCTTTCGTTGTCTTCTTTTCAGTGCGAAAACGTCTAGTTCACATTATATTCCTCCTTGGGCGCAGCGCTGACTAATTTGCAAGATGAGGAGCGAGCGAATCTGCTCATTGTCTCGCGCCTTGATGGCAAAGCCAACCAGCTTTGCTAATACGATGTCCACGCAATGGTTTGAGAGGACTCTCGATGACTCCGCCATCAGACGTAAGTGTTCATACCAATGCATATAAAGCTGCGCATCGACTGGTGCCCCTGCCTGAATAAGAAACATCTGTCCTACACGGGGATGCAACCGAATTCGTGTGTATTTAGCTGACCTTGAACAGGAATTGACATCCCCGAGATGTTCCTTTTGGCCGATGCCATACTCATTGGACTTGACAACGTCTCGGATGGCTTCGTAGTATACCCGAAACGTATTCGCAGTCGCTTCTTGGAGGAATTACCCTTCATGGTCACAGAAACTGTAAGCCACCTCACTTGCTCTTGAACAAACAAGTCGAAGATCTATCCAGTTTATACAGGAATTACGTTGCTGACGATCAACAGATTATCATGAAGCTGGTGGCAAAGGGTGCTTCCCGGCAAGAGTCAGTAGCGCTCATCGTCATACTACCGATGGTCAATTGCTAACACAAATCAGGGCGCACGAGGAAATTCGAGTCCTCTCTGTTCAAGCAGCAAGTACTGTCAAGGACGAAGTATGTTTGAGCTTTCCTTGCATGCTTTCCTAGCCTCCGGTTGAGCAATCATTGTGCTGACAAAACCTCGCAGGGCAAGCCAAACGATCTTATCGAGCGCATCCGTGGCAATGAGTACTTCAAGCCTATTTGGGGCGAGCTCGACTCCATGCTCCAACCCGAGCTCTACGTCGGCCGCAGTGTTGAAATTGTGAACAAGTATTGCGGTCCCGGCGGCGTGGTGGAAAAGGCTCTCGCGCCGTACCAGCAGTACATTCTCAAATCCACCACAGCACAGCTCAATGTTTGAAACGGACCAGCTGCGCTCGATGAGTTACCACGATAGATATGCGAGAAGGTGATTCTGAGTGTCCTTCGTGTTCCGCACAGGTTTGCCATGAATCACAAGCGGGGTAGCGAGCATAACGAATTAGCATATGTAGACATGTTCGAGTTTAGATAGTTCACGTCACGCGTCTGCATATACCAAATCTCGTTCCTCAGCATGCTGAAAATGTGAGGATATTTCATCTTGAATGCACTCCAAGTGATGTGTAACTTGTAAGGCCGTCCTCAGGATGATTCATGGCGCACTATATTCCTCAACGTCACAAGGACGTATCTTACCTCTGCAGGCGTTGGACCATGAGTAAGCCAAGAGATTGGTTGTTTCCAAGGCACACTTGCTAGATAGACGCCTTGTAACGAGAAAAATTATCGCATGAATATGTATTGAAAAAAGAAGACCAATGCTACCACATCGAGATGAGAAGGAGAACACATACCATCCGGTTGTGCTGTCGGAAGGCAGGCATTGCAGAGCCATCAATTGGATACATCCACGAGCTTTTTCCGTGGAGCAGGTTTTCATCAAGCTGGCCAGCGACTTTTAGACTCAGCGTTCTTCGCCCAAGCTTTTGGAAACTCTCCGGGGACGCAACATTTCTGGCACTGTCGATACCTGTCAGGCTTGCGCTCCCAGTCCCAGGGGGTAACCGCTGAATTGTGAGTGTGGTCTGCCACTGGTGAGGGCCTAATGATAAGGGACTTTGAAGTTCGAACGGAAATCATCCATTCAAAGCGAAACAGCCTGCTAGCAGAAAAGCGGGGGGTGCTCTTGGACCTTGGTTGAAGTTCCAGTTGGTTGCTTCCATCTTTTGACCAGTGGTGAGCGTCACTTGTTACGCGAGTCTACCTCGCTTAATTCGTTGCTCCTGCTCGGGCTGCTCCCAACTTGTCCCAAAGGTATCAGACAGAACCTTGGATGTGTATAGTTACCTCGATTGTTTTCCTTGGGAGATCTAGATAATTCCAACTCAGTTCAGTTCTTGTCTTTTGGTGTTGAGTCGATCATCAGATCGTGTGTTGTTTCAAGTTTGTCGTTCTCGTCGTCTGCTTCACAGTTCATCTTTCTTTGTCGTGTCGTGGGATCCTGAGAGGATCTACATACCTAAGTAACAAGCCAGTCCTCCGGGAGTCACTCCTCCCTAAGAGACCATCACACGTCTCAAGACTCAATGGCCAACAATCGTCTGTGTGATGTCCGGCGTGGCGCGTCCAGCGCCATCCTCCACGTTCAGGTACATGATAGATTACGTATGAAGCAAGCGGCATTTTGCCAGATGCAGGGCCCGCCAACTTAAAATAAAGCCAGCAAGTCAGAGGGCCACAGAGCCTAGAGGCAGCCTTCCTGTAGTTCATGTAGTACGTACATACCTACGGTGCGCCACGTGCGCGCTAGCTGCGGCTACGTGCAGCCTAGCCTCTAGCACTGTACAGTTGTCAGTGGCCACGTACAGGCTACAGCGCTAGTTGTGGCGGCTCTCACAGTGGCCACGTCCGCATGTGCTGTGAGGGCAGCGATTCCTTGATATCCAACAACTATTTAAGGTCTGGAGATGCCCCCGTGTCGTGACCTTATGTACTCCTGCCTCACGTGGTGCAAGTGTGCTTCCACGTTTGAGTCGTGACAGTACGGAGTACGTAATCACGAATCGCGGAAGGGATCCCATCATTTACGCGTGACGCATACCAGGTACAGTATTTACTACCTATTCACACTACTTGCCTACATTTGAAGCCAAAGAAACTGCCGCATTCAGGCATAGCATTGCTTGCGGGCATATCGATACCTAACGAATAATCGATACCTGACGAATAATGCTGTCGCTGCTTCGGCTTCCTCCGGAGATTGTGCTCAGCATCTTCCGCTTGTTGGGCTCGGCGTTTTTCCGTCGGGACGTTCGTCGCCTTCTCGTCTCCAAATGGTGGTATGAATTGGCTTGGCCGGTCTTCTACCAAGATCTCAGATTCCGTGCAGGATCGCTTGAGAGATTTATTCTCGCTTCAAAGAGCGTGGACCTACTTCATTCAATACGCAAGAATGTGCGGACAGTGAAGCTTGTCCTCAATGGCTTTGAGGGTTGGCACTCCATACCCTCGGCCTCCAATGCCTCAGGATCAATCGAAATTAACCTCCAAGTTGTCGATTCATGGACATCTAAGGTGAATGGAAATGTCGCCGCTCTTGCCGGCATACTTCAACACTGTACAGGTTTGCGCCGACTCAAAGTTGAAGCGCGGCCGGAAACCCATCCCCTTCAGCTAAACCTGCAGCGACGGGATTATTTGGCAGCATTGCCTCTCGCCAGCCTGTCTTCTCTCAGCCAACTGACTTGCCTTGAAATCGATACAGCCGGCACACATCTCATGCACGACAATGACGCTCCCAAGGTACACCTTTGCAGCAAGATCAGTACAATGCTTCCAACTCTTCGTCGTTTTCGCTGTCGAATGAGTTGTATTTGTCCCACGATATTTGACGTCCCAGCGGGCAGCCTGCCTCTTGCTCTAGAAGACTTTATCGTCAACCTGAGTCTTTCAGACATCCGTGGTTCAGACACTTCATACCGCTACCCAAGCCGCTGTGAGGCACTTCCCGGCGACGGTTCTCGACGATTGAAGGCAGACATGGAATCTTGCGCCAAAAAGCTTGTACCGCTAATGAAGAGCCCACGTATCGTCAGAGTCCTGTCGCATACCTTTCCGGGAATGAAGCTGCATTCCTTGGATATTTTGACAGGGCGAAGAATGGAGCTTAAGCCCAACGCGCCCTGGGATGCGGACGAGAAAAAAGCAATATTGGATGAGCCCAGCGTTTTGACACAAGATGTGTCTGACTCCGGTTCCTCATCTGATGAGTCTTCTTGGTAGAGTGTTCATATATCATATACCCAAGATTGGAAGTCCGACCTTGCACAGAGGGGGCTTCGACCCAGCCCATCGCGGCGTACGGAGAAGCCAAATATTATATTAGGCTAGAATAATAAATCGCCTGAAACTGGGTCTTCTTCCGAGACACATGGTATTTGCGGATTAGAGTAGACGCCAAATCGATCGTCCCACACTGCCCGATACGGACGACTGTAGGTATCGGTGAGTGAATACTATATCGGCGTGTTCGAAACGAGCATCTTAAGACTTAGAAAGCGTTATTTTCTTGTTTTTGGTCGGTCTCGTTTGCTCTGATTTACTGACAAGCTCCTGCAAATAGTCGGAGTAGCAGCTCGGAAGTTGACAACGATTTGGTCTCCATCATGCGGTTGAACAGCCAGACGCTCTGGGGCAGTCACAGCACCACTCCAATCCTCAGGGATCACTTGGAAGTTGGAACTCCAATCAGGATTTACTCTGTAATTGTACTACCTACATTGACAAGGATTATAACTCGTCAATCATCCGTGCGTGTATCTTCAAAACTGAAGAGCAATGCCGCCCATTCGGACACAAAGTCAAAAATTAAGAGGAATCTCGGTGCTTCCAGCGTCCAGGGCTCGAGTACGCCCCAGAAGGCAGGCTTAAATCTCACAAGCGCGCAACAGATGTGGCTCAATACGAGACTGTACAAACTCGACCGCACAAGTTCCAGCACAAACACCCACCGGGGCTGAATCCTGACGAGGCCCATAGAGCTTTTGAAGCTGTAGAAGCACGCGAAACAAGAACACACTTTCCCCAGAGCTGAGAGCATCCAAGGACCCACCATGAAACTGGCATACCTAGGTAGATACCTAAGCGTAAAGCTTCGCTAAGTTCGCTTTACGCCTCTTTTTTGATCAACATCGCAAATCAATACAGCTTTAACATAAGAGCGCAGGCTCCCCAGGACTCAGATAGAGAAGAAAATACCTCGACTCGAGATTCTCTGAGGCCTAAGCCGTTTATTGCGTTTTGGATGGAAGACATTTCCGCCTCAAGTCCCTTATCAGGCCCTCGTCACACTCACAACAGGCAGGACAGTGTGTACTATTCCCTTGTCAGCGTACGGCCAAGTAGAATGTCAGAATAAGGCTCATACTTTTAAAACGGGCAGGGCCGTTAGGCTACCTAGTTAGCCATCCCGCAATCAGGCCAGTCACAATCGCACGGAGGCAGAGCAGTGAGCCTGTGGTGGCACAACCAGCATTGCGGAAAGGTGTCTGGGATTTCCCCACGAGACATTCGTTTTGGCGAATCAGACTTTGACTCTTCTGATGCCGGAGGCCATGGATCGGCTGGTGCGGGAGACCATGAACCGGCTTGTACAAGAGACCATGGATCGGCTGGTACAGGAGACCATGGATCAAAAGACGTTGTGTCGAGGGGCACTGGTTCGGGAGGCATCGTCTCGGAAGTTACTGGTTCGGGAGACAATGGAATTGGAGACGTTGCAAGTGAAAGCAAAGACACTGGTTCGAAAGGCATTGTCTCGGAAGTTACTGGTTCGGGAGACGTTGGTCTGGGAGACGTCGGTCTGGGAGACGTCGGTCTGGGAGACGTCGGTCTGGAAGACATTGCGAGTGAACGCACTAATGATACAGGTCTCAGATAATCTGTAACAAATGGGATGAGTTAGACTTGTGTGAAGGCTCGAGCCTCGTGTTGTGTGAGTGTGAGGAACCATCCTCAATATATGTAGTCAATGCGCGTCGTGCTGTTGAGCTAGGCATGACCCTACCAAATCACGCGTGGAAGCACACTTACACCATGTGAATATAGAAGTTGTCAGCCGTAGGGCGGTATACCCAAATGCGTTTATTGCTCTGCTCCGGCGGTCGACATATGACGTGCTGTAAGCCCCCCCAGGCGCCGATCTGTCTGCTGCCCTGGTACGCAAAGATGGCGTATTCATATCCGACCTGTGACTCGTCGTTTTGGGTACCATCGGTTGAAAGACGCTCTGCCAGAATTGTCGGTCGTAGCCTCGCCCTCAGGCAACCATCTTGTTACTCCGCACTTGTGTGATATCATCTTGATTATCATCACTGTCTGTCTGACACTTCATTTGTGAGATGTTATTATCACCGGTTGTTATACTATTTGTTACGGTTGGAAATGCTCTGCCAGGTATTCGCGACATGCGTCAGACTGGTCTCACGTGCTACTTTTATTGTTCTTTTTTGGTGTTACATCTTATTGTATGCTGAGGCATCTGGAGCGACTATGCGACACATCCGACATTCAACATTGCGGGAAAGTTCAAAGAGTCTAGGCGCTTGGTAAAATGAGGGGTCAGGGAGCCAACTGAGGAAAGAAAAGGGAGAGAGGGGTCTGGTATCATGTTCCTTTTTGTCTTGTTTTAACTTTTGAGTTTTAAGAGTTAGTTGCTATTGGGAGGATAGTTAATTCACCGTCTATTATCTCCTCAGTCTGATATTCCATTGGATCTATCCATCGTTTTCTTCTCGTCTTTTCTCAGTGAACCAAGATCTTGTTCTTCGTCTTTCTGGACATCCGTCTGAACTTTGTCCGGAAATCCGCTACCAACGGTCTTCCAAATGGCGACACCACTGCATGCTTCGTTACTGCCTTAAGCAGTATGCTGTACCTACCTAGGTAGTAATGTACATACCGGACAAGTGGCGCCCCGCACTCGCCAGTGGCCACCGGACAAGCATCACACATGTTACATCACAATACATACACATAGGTACTGTTCCTGACAGGTCTGAGGTAATAGATAGGTACCTAGTGTTGGTCCTTGGATTCATTGCCTTACTCAAGTTACTCAGTCAGTGATCGGTCCGCTCGCACGGGCGCGTACAGTTGTCAGTTGTGAGGCGGCAGGCCGCAGGCCTATTATTGGCTCTACTCGTTTGCGCTAAACCGGAGTACACTGTGCGCCGTACCTCCTGAGTCCTCTCCCTCTTTCTTTCTCCTCTTTCTATTACTTCTTCGACAGCTTCCATGAGTACCTACCTCTTCATTGTTATATCCGCTCACATATTGCGTGTACGCACCCTCGAAATATAAATTGCAGCGGATAGCCTCATAGAGTAAAAAAACAAACGCCACACCGCGTTCTTTGAAGCCAGTTGTGCAACTTATCTACTCCTCATTAAGCGCAAGAAATGGTTGACGATAGAAGTACCAGCAATGACATACTGTCGCCAGTTACAGTAGCATTGTCGAGACCCCACGTCACTGCTCATCCAGAGGCTACGACTGGACTGAACAATCTTAGTAACGAATCACTATTCTTAAGTTCTTAACACATAGAAATATCGTTCTAATTCTATTTCAGCGAAAGAAACCCGAACGGTAACGAAGAACAACTCAACTGTGGCAGCCAAAAGCGCAAACGCAAATTGGCATACGCCAGCAAGCCTGGACATAAGCAATAAGTCTCACAAGCAAATACACACTGTATTAGCTTCCGCCAACTTTGAATACCTTGAGCAAATCGCGCTTCTCGCCCGTAACGCTGGAGATGGAAGCTCAGCAAGTGGCGTCACTTGCGCCATTGATTCAGGGTCTTTTACATATGGCATGAACAATCTAGTGCTCAACGTCGCCTTCTCCGACGATGTTTGCTGGATTGCTAGGATTCTGAAGACCCCAGTAGATCCGTCTTACACCCGCCAGCATGAGGTTGCTATGCTGAGCGAAATTGCAACGATGAAGACACTGAAGAGTCGTACGACGATACCGGTCCCAGAAGTCTTCGCCTTCGATGTTTCGCCTTCCAATAAGTTTGGCTTTCCATACGTTCTTTTGGAATGTCTCAAGGGCAAGAATCTCGAATCCACCATGGCTCAGGAAGTACCTGCCGACTACAAGCAGCACGTTGCATCTCAGTTGGCAGATGTCTTGTACCAGCTGGAGAATCTGACATTTGATCGACTTGGGCGAATATGGTGCGGCGAAAACTGCGATGAGCCCCCTCGGATCATTCCATGGTGGTCAAGCGATGGATCTTTAGCAACTCCATGCGTCCAAACATCGCTAGAGTGGTTCTACAAGTATAGACAGAAACAAAACCGGCAGGCACTCAAAGGGCATGTCGATGACCCAGAGTGGAGAGCCGCTTGCTGGATTCTGAAGCAGGCTACATCTCACATCATAATTGAGGACAGACTTTACGGTCCATTTCCCTTATGCCATTTCGACCTACATTATGGAAATCTTCTGTTTGATGACGAGTACAACCTGACAGGAGTGGTTGATTGGGATGGAGCTGCGACCGCCCCTCTAGAACGTCTGGCTGTTTCGCCAGAATTCATTACATTCCCTGGCATATCGGATGAAAAGAACCAAGTCATTCTCGACTTCCGAGCTACCGTTCGTGCCTGTTTGCAGGAGCTTGTTAGGAAATCGGAGCAAACAATACCGACGAAGAAGAAAAAGACGACGCTTTCTATGATACTCGGTTCGAAACAGGCCGACATCACTCACCGATGCACCTACAGTCGCCCGTACCGGGCAATTTGGGACGGTCAAATGGTGGCCAAACTGATCTACGGAGACCACGTGTCGTGGGAGCAGCTCGTCGCGGTGTATGGAGAAGTTAAGTATTACAATTATTGATCAGGCTAGAATGAGATACAGCATGAGTTCGCCCTTCCTGCTATACTCATAGTCTGGGACCCTGAGTCGAAGTTGGAAGCTCCTTCTGTGCAAGGTCATATTTCCAAAGCCTCCGTGTGGTGTGCTCTACCTATATTATGTATTAGATACTGAGTAAGTGACAGGTGTGACAATGGCCAGTGTTTGGGCCTTGCAACTGATGAATCTCAATTCAGAACGCAATTCCTTGACCGTTTGGATCACCGCCTCAACGGCCATTGACTCGCATGCGCTGATTGCCTGAGCTACTTCGTAAGTGATCGGTCAGCTCGTACGGGCGCGTGCACTGTGAATTTTGAACAGTGAGGCCTATTGGCAATGGCTCTACTCGTCCACGTGCAACTTAGAGGCGCTGGTGGTCGAGGTGATGGCCAATCTTCTGTCGCTATTTCCTTCTCTCCTTTTAGTTCTTTGACAGCTACCATTAATACGCTTGATCGTTATGCCCGATCACGCGGATACATTCCAACACTCTGAATTTCAAGAGCTGTTCTTATTCTATCTGTGAGTACTTTGGAGCCTGTCTCTTCATACACACTACCTCCAGACAGACAGACAGAGACTACTCCCGCAATCTGACTTACGCGGCGTGACTCACGTCTATCTCATGTGGTGCAACCGTGGCATTACCGTGCTTCCATGTGTGACAGGACGTACGTAATCACAAATCGCGGAAGGGATCCGCTCGCACAGTGAATATCGACGCGTAATCGTATCCAACTGGTAATTATCATATTACATTACATTTCAGCAAAAGGACCTGCCACTTTCAGGCACGCCGCACAGCATTGGATGCGGGAATATGATATATCAATGCCCCAAGAATGATGTCGATGATGTCGCTGCTTCGGCTTCCTCCAGAGATTATGCTCAACATCGTCCGCTTGTTGGGCTCGGCGTTTTTCCTTCAGGATGTTCGTCGCCTTCTCGTCTGCAAATGGTGGTATGAATTTGCTTCGCCGATTTTCCTTCAGGATCTCCGGCTCCAAGTAGGATGGCCCACAAGAGCAGGATCGCTTGAAAGATTTATTCTCGCTTCAAAAAGCGTGGACTTACTTTCTTCAATACGCAAGAATGTGCGGACAACAAAGCTTATCCTTAGCGGTTTTAAGGATTGGCGTTCAACACTCTCAACCTCGAATGCCACAGGATCAACCCGAATTGACCTCCAAGTTGTTGATACATGGACATCTGAGGTGAACGGATATGTCGCTGCTCTTGCCGGCGTACTTCAACACAATACAAAATTGCGTGTCCTCAAAGTTGAAGCACGGCCGGAAACACCACCCCTCCAATTAAACCTGCAGCGACGGGATTATTTGGCGGCATCGTCTCTCGCCGGCCTGGTATCTCTCAGCCAACTGACTTGCCTTGAAATCGATACAGCCGGCACACGTCTCATGCACGACAATGACGCTCCCAAGGTGCACCTTTACAGCAAGATCAGTACAATGCTTCCAACTCTTCGTCGTTTACGCTGTCGAATGAGTTGTATTTGTCCCACGATATTTGACGTCCCAGCGGGCAGTCTTCCTCTTGCTCTAGAAGATTTTATCGTCAACCTGAGTCTTTCAGACATCCGTGGTTCAGATACTTCATACCGCTACCCAAGCCGCTGTGAGGCACTCCCCGGAGACAATTTTACACGATTGAAGGCAGACATGGAATCTTGCGCCAGAAAGCTTGTACCGCTTATGGGCAACCCGCGTATTGTCAGGGTCCTGTCGCATACGTTTCCGGGGATGAAGCTGCGTTCTTTGGATGTTTTGACAGAACGAAGAATGGAACTTAAGCCTAACGCGCCCTGGGATACGGACGGGGGGGTAGTGGAGGAGCCCAGAGTCTTGAGACAAGATTTGTCCGACTCCGATTTCTCATCTGATGAGTCCTCTTGGTAGAGTGTTGATGTATAATATCATATAGGTACCTCAGATTGAGCTTCGGCCCAGACTGTATGCCACTAAATTTAGATCATTTGTGCCTCGTCGGTCGGCGGCGGTCGCAGGTGGACCGTGGCATTATTCGGTGAAGATTTTTGCTGGTGAGTTTGCAAGACTGACCGGATGGATGCCTGTCTCTTTCATTGAAGCAATTTTTTTGCCTTGTTCCAATTGTAGTCTATTCAAGGAAATTTGTTCTCGCTCATTCCTTCCCTGTCAGGGACATCGGTACAAGCAGAGGGTCACTGCTACCTTTGAGCGGAGACTGAAGGTGGAGACCGAAGAAGGCCTCAGGCACAAACGCGCTGGGAGCGAAGGTCCATAA
>SRQG01000129.1:0-69732 GCA_018360325.1 Claviceps aff. humidiphila group G2b
CGCCCCCCCCCCCCCCCCCCCCCCTAACACAATGAAACAGCAACAAATAATAGCAAATTCCCCGAGCAACCCGAGTCTACGCTTGTGAACTTGTTGGCACGAGAATCACAACATCGGCATCAGCAAAAGTGATTCATATTTGTACAGCCGCATCTACTACTGTACTAAGCATCCCTAACTTCCAGCAGCTACTTTCACCTTCCCTCAATGTTGCCCTCTAAACCTTGCACGTCCATCTCACAAATCCACATCCATCTTTTCTCCTTCCATGGGCACCTCCTCAACGCTCACATACCGCCCAATCTCATTCTTCTTGATAATCTTCTCGTTGAGAACAGCCGTCGTGCCCTTCGGGTAGAGGTAGCTCTGCAGCTTAGCGCTCTTCTCATTCGGCTTGATGAAATTCCTCTTCAAGGTCGTCTTGTCCTTGGTAATGATGGCGACATCGACATTAGACCCAGAACCCAAATCGTTAAAGATACCCGACAGGATGGCCTCGCTGCAGAGCTTTACGGCTCCCTCTTGCGTCAGGTTAGGCGTCCACTGCGTCTCAAAGACACTCATGGCAGCTAGACTGCCGCTACCCATGGTCACGTAGGGCAGCTTGTCGGTGCTGCCATGGGCATGCACGGTGAAGAGGTGCGTGCCTGTGGGATCACACCCCGCGACGACGAGGTAGGCGCCAATGTGGCCCTGGTACCGGAAGAGGTGCTGCTTGAGGAGGGTCATGCAGGTGACGACGCGGGGCTTGCGGCCTGTGGACAGGGAGTGTAGCTCCAGCTGGGATGAGATGAGCGCGGTGGTGAATTCGGTGTCGGCGGCGGTGCCGGCTCCTGCGCACCAGATCTGGGGGGAGATGTAGTGAAGCTTTTCGCAGTTCTTGTCGGCGACGATGGGGCCAGATGTGGCGCGGGTATCGGCGGCGATCTGCATGGCGAGACGCACGCGGTTAGTATTAGGAAAGGCTTACTTGCTTTGATGTTTCCTGTTCAAGTGCGATGATTTACGCTGGGGAGTTGTAGACTGGGAATAGTGAAGCAATGACAATGGACTGAATAGCAATACATGTAAGATGTGTGAATACGTACAACGACACCACCGTCAAAGAGACAGCCTACGATGGTGGTACCTGTACTAGTGGCCTTTGGCAGGGGAATACCCTGCGCGTGCAGCGCCACATTGCGGTTGTAGTTTGAGAAATCGAAGCCGGGCATCGTGAGGGCAGGGCTGTCGTCGTCGTCGTCGATGGTGGGCGTGGCAGGGCGTCCACTGCGATGCACCGAACTGACGAGTGTGTGATCGTCGTGTCGAACTTTGCAGCTATTACCAGTCGAATTGAGCGGCGCGAATACCGGTAGGCGAGAAACGAAGGAACAAGACGGATAAAGGCGTTGTCTAGTCGATGGCTTTCGTTTTGTTTGGCAGTGAGGCGTGGAGACGTAGTTGCTGGATGACGAGGCTCAAAGCTGCCTTCAAGATCCAGCAGCTGAGAGCTTGCGCCGTTACGGTGCCGGTGACAGTGCTGCGTCGGAAGTCGGGACCCGCTTGCTGCCCCAGAACGCGACATGATTCGTGCCTGCGTGGAGACGGGCAAACTCTCCCTTCCTTGGGCATCACGTGCTGAGCATAGCTGGCTGCAGGCAGTGGCTGCTGGCGCTGCAAGGCAAAGCTTCCAAAAAAGCTGAGTTGTGATCAACGTCCCACGCGCGCATATATCAAAAGCGGCCCAAGAATCGCCTGTCACCATTTCATCTCCCTTTCTCTTCTTCATACGGGACATCGCACCACCAGACTTTTGGATCTCGCCGGTAGAATCCGCATTTTGACGGCCAAGAGAGCGCACGCCATCGCGACCTTTGACCGAGAGCACCACACCCAGCCTCGTCGTTTCTGTTATTTTCCTGCTTCCTCTATCTCGCCTGACAACTTGCTTTAGCTCACGGCTCTGCAGCAAGGGGGCAGTCACCAATAAATCGTCGTCGTACGATTAGGACAGTCGGTGCCCGCCCCGCGAGACGCTGCACAAAATCAACTTCATTCTATAATATTGCTCCTGCTCGTTCAGGCATTGCCGCAAACATGTTTGGAAATGCACGTCCCGCCTCTAGCGGAAATAGCTCAGGGCCTAACTTGGAAACTATACAAACAGAGGTAAGACAGGCAGGGAGACACTTTGCAATGGATGAGCATTTTATCTTGCACGAGCACTGACATGGTCTCCAGTGTCTTGGCTTCTCGCCTCTAGGCGGGGAAGCGACAGTTCGCCTCACCACGCCATGGACGTCCCCCCCCTCGGAAACGGCATCACTTCTTAGTATCGCATCTCGAAGGGGTCTCGTTGCTGCCGCCGGCCCTGACCAAATCATACTTGCGACGACAGAATCCGTTCGAAAGGCATTTGCTTCCCCAAAGCAAGGCGAGTCGGATGTTCGCGCCTTTGAACCTCAGCTTAGGATCCCTGCCCCCATGCGTATTTCGCATCTGACCTTCACAGCGGACGAAAAGTATCTCGTCATGTCGGCGGAGTCCGGCGGCGGTCTTGCAGTATATGAAGTGCAAAGTCTTGTCCAGGGTTCTTCAAATACTGCGTTCGAGCTATCAACCCAAGGAGAGTCTCTTCGATCACTGGTGCCTAATCCAGCAGCGGACAGGGCCGAATTTTGTGCTGTTTTGACGACCAACGGCAACCTGTGCATGGCTAATCTGAAGGATCGAACACTGAGCAATCCGCTCAAGACTAATGTGAGCTGCTTGAGTTGGAGTACCAGAGGCAAGCAGCTATGTGCTGGTATGGGCAACGCCTCAATCTGCCAAATGACCCCGGACGGGCAAGTCAAAGCCGAAATTAGTGCACCTCCTATTTCAATATCTATTTATGGTATGTGGCCCAAATCCCGTCTCTTTTGGTTCGTCCCACTGACATGGAAATTTCTTAGTCTCTACTCTCACATGGCTGGAAAACAACGTCTTTCTGGCCTATTACACCACCAGCCGCAATATTTCGCCTCCGAGCTCCATGCTCCTCATGATCACGCGGGACCCGGCTACATCATCTTGCATGTTCCAGAGGATGAATGATCCTGTGGAGCCTTATGAACTTCGCAAGGCACCCCTCCATACTATGCTACGGCTACGGGAGTTTTCCGACGTACAAGATTTTCTGATGGTGGCGTCCACGGCATCGACGGATATTGGTGTCCTGACCAATTCCAAGACGCCTTTATCTCGGGACAAGCCCTCGCAAAATATCACGAACATTTTCACAACGACCGAGATCATGCAGGACACCAGACGTGCGGCTCTGCCCATTACAGCTGACACGATGGAAGAATCAGTGCCCATTGGTGTTTCCCTGGATCTTTCAGGCAAAGAGAAGGTCTTGAAGCCCATACCATCGGTCGACGAGATAGACTGGTCCCCGGGACCTCTACCTGGGTTGTGGGTACTCACCCACTCTGGTGTTTTGTGCTCTTGGTGGGTCGTATATGATGCGGCGATCAAGAGCGGACAGACCTATCCTGGATTGGCGGTGATGGAAAACACAGCTGCGTCTACCATGACAACAACACCCATCAAATCCGCTTCGTCCTTTGCCGGCTCGAATAATAGCCCCTTCGGATCATCCACTACTCCTACCGCCACTCCGATGGGATCGACTTCTGCACTTGGTGCTTCTCCCGGGCGCTCGCTCTTTGGTGGCTCAGCTTTTACCCAACGCAACAACATTGGTTTTGCGCAGCTCGCCCAGATGGGGACTGACAATCCTCCTTGGGCGTCCAGTTCTGCGCCCAACGCGCAAAATGCGTCAAACTCCGCGTTTGGTCAGTCGTCGTTTTCGACTCCTACTGGTGGAGCTAGCAATCAGAACACGTCTAGCTCTGCGGCAGGTCCAACGTCGACACCAGCGACCTTTGGGAGTGCTTTTGGAAGCGCAATGCCCAGCTTCGCTTCATCTTCAGGGCAGGGGTTTTTATCTCTTGGAGTGAATACCGGTAATGCGGGAGTGTTTGGGAGTGGCACTAAATTTGGCGCGGGCTCCTTTGGTACCCCCGATGAAAATGCAACTTCCTCAATGATGATATCCCCCGCTCAATCAGAACAGTCGAGTGGTGCTTTTGGAACGACATCATTCAACACGATGCAAAACCAGTCCAACGATGAGCCGTCCCAAACAGGTGGACCAGGCACGTTTGGGTCTGGCTTCTTATCCTCTCTGCAGGATGCTGCTACCGAAAAGAGTGGAGAGGCGGCAGCTGCTACTGATGACGAAGCTATGGATCTCGCCGAGTCAACAGAGCTGCCTCCCCAAAACCAGCAAGGCCAGTCGTTCGCTTCTGCATTTTATCAGGAATCCACTACACCAATGACGACGCCCGCACCTCCAAGATTCAACTTCGCATCATCAAACTCTGACACATCTCCGTTCGCACAAGCGGCCAGAACAGAGGCATCACCCAGCAGCATATTCGGCGGCACGCCACAAGAGACGCCAAAACCCGGAGGGTTTGGACTGCTTGGTTTCTCCAAAGCTGCTGATTCGCCAGCCGCGGAGCCGAAAATCAAGCGCGAGGAAGACGAGAGCGCGCAGCTACCGTCTGATTTTACGACAAATACTCCAGTTCCCGCACAATATTCGTCGACGAATGCTGGACTGCAGAAAGAGCCCGGGGCCAATGCCACTTCCGAAGATGCTCCCTTGCCACCCGACTTCTCTGCGTCGAAGAAATCTTGTACCAGAGTCGAGGAGGAGGTTACCCCTCCGTCGCCGGAATCAAATGAGCCGTCTGATGCTCCTTCGGACTTTGAAGAAGCAGATGACGGTGAATTTGGCTCAGACGAAGGTTCAGAAGAAGGTTCAGAGGAAGCATCAGAAGGCGCATCAGAAGGCAGCGGAGTAGACGTTGCGAAGGAGCTCGATCCTAGCCAGAATGAGACGCAGGCATCCACACCTCGAAACCCATTTGCTGCTGCAGCGGGAAAAAGTCCTTTAGTCGGCGAGGCCAGTCGAGGAGCGCCGCAGTTCCCCAAACCGAAACGTACCGCTCCTCGATCGCCCAGTCCTCTGCGTAAAATTGTGCCACAGGAAGACACAGTGGGGGCTCGGAAATCACAAAGTCGTCCAAGAAAAAGCTCCATCGTTGCCAGTAAAGCAAAAACGCCGGCGGCGGAGAGCGACTTTGTGCTTCGCCAGAGGCGGATCAGGGAACGAAAGGAGGCCGAGGAGACGCAGGCTCTTGTGGATGAGGAGGACGAAGAGGTGCAAAAAGTGCTTAGCACGGACGTTAAGGGCACGTTGAATCTGGATGAGTTCATCGCACACTCGAATGTGTTGCCGCCAGCCAAGGATACTATACCCGCTCAAGTCGAGGCTGTATACCGCGATATCAACGCCATGGTGGATACCCTTGGTCTCAATGCGCGAGCAGTCCAGGCATTCACCAAGGGCCACAAAGAAGAAGCTGCCGAGGACGGGCGAGGGAAGGAAGACCTTGAAACACCCGAAGGCTGGGTTCTGTGCGAGATTGACGACTTGGGCGACTTGCTCGACAACGAGCTCCATGCTGACCTGGAAGATGGCCGAGTGCAAGATTTGCAGAAGAAAGTGGGGGTCTGCCAGGATCTGTCGCGCGATATGCAGCGGCTGCGCGCCAAGCAAGAAGACCTCAAGAGGGCGTTGATGGCAAAATTGGATCCTGACCAAGCTGATTACGCTCGGGCACTTCCATTAAGCGCCGAGCAGGCTGCCCAACAGAACGAACTGAGGAGAGAATATGCCAGGTTCACAGGGCTCCTGACACAGGCGGAAGAAGCCCTCATGATGCTCAAGACGAAGATCGCAGCCGTTTCAACTTCAATGGGCAGGCCCGGAGCCAACGCCCCCACGGTGGATTCAGTAATGCGCACCATCTCCAAGATGACCTCCATGGCGGAGAAGCGAAGTGGAGACATTGACGTGCTGGAAACGCAGCTTCGTAAGATGAAGCTTGGGCCAGACAGCCGAGAAGGCTCCCCCATGAGGACCCCTCAGCAGGCCAGAAGGAGTCTCATGATGTCTCCAGACATGACACCCTCGCGCAGCTTCCGACACAGCGTCATATCCCTGAGCGGCGGCCCGAGAGGCACACCCCCGCGCAAGAAGGTCAGTGGATTTAGCATGGAAGAAAAGGGCGCTCTGATGAGCAAGAGGAGTAGACGGCAGGCTGTCCTCTCCAGATTAAAGGAGAGTGTTGAGAAACGGGAGCCTGCCGTATGGAGCATGGAGGACATGGAATAGGCGCGAGGCAAACCTCGGCGGGCTTTTTGTCCTCTGGTGTATGCTATGCTTTGTGATGGCGGTGGATGACAATGTATTTTGGTGTTAGCGGTAATCGGAGGATTTGGTATAGCGATATATGATGGTGTATTTGTATTATATATCATGTGGAGTAGCGAGGCGCGCTTATTGTATGGCGAGACTTTGAAATTCAGAATCAGTCGAGTTTGATTCGAGAGGCCAGCAGCCTGACTTGAGCTGTATGTCTGGTCGTTCACGTTGCCCCCGTATGATGCCGTGGATGCTGCCCTGGTATTGCGAAACCCATTCAGTCGACAACATAGCTCCTCACCAAGAAAGACCCCCGGGGCAATACACTACCTAAAATAGAGGGCGAGTTTTTAGATAGGTGCCCCGGGAGTCCTGGTATCATCGGATCTAGTGTCTAGTGTCTAGTGTCAAGTTATCCAGGGGCAAGCCAAGTCAAGCAGAATCGAACAAGGGCCCCAGCTGCCTATGGCAAGAAAATCTACCGACTTTATCTAACAACTCGTCTGATGCAATTCATCTTACTCTTGATTACCCTACGAGCCAACAATCACGACCCACGGTAAGGTAAATAGGTAGTTGAGCCCAACCCCAGGAAACAAGCACCAATATCCCAACGCTCAACCCTGCTGATAACCTCTCAGCAGCTCCAAAGCGGCTCGCCTAGCTACCACAGCGAATCCTCCTCCTCTGGAAACTCCTCCAGAAGCAAATCCCACATCTCAGGCGTACACGGCAGCGGAGCAAGATCCCCAAACTGCAGCGCCAAATTCCCCACTGGTAGCCCCAGCGCCCGTTCCTGTCGGCGGCGCAGCATAATGGCCCTGTGTCTCGCCAGCGAGATGATCATGACTGCCGATGCCATGGCTGATACCTCCGCCTCTACTTCATCTTCTTCATCGTCTTTTGAATGCAAGGACATGTCGAGGGGAGGCGCCGCGGCGTCGTGCTGGCTACTCTCCGCGTCGTCTTCGTCAGAGACGTAGTAATCGCTCTGTGTTTGCGGATCTTGTGTGCTGGAAACGCTCTCGGGATCGTCATCGTCTGAGAGTGTGTAGCTGAAGGTTGGCGCGTGAGATGGTTCCTTGTCGGTTGGGTCATTGTATGGAGTGGCAAGGTTGGGTGTCTCTTGGTGGTTGGCTATGTGCTCTGCGTAGGTGACTCCTGCAGAATCCTCGACGATGTCGTTTTCGGAAAGATACTCCATGGCCATTGTTTATTGGATTTTTGGGGTAGTGTCTTTTCTTTGGTCTTGGGGATGTTGTTAGTTTATGTGTATTGTGGAAGGGTGTGCTTTATCGCTTTGCGTTTAGAAGAGGATCTTACTTCTTCGAGGATACGTAATGGCCAGATATAAGTGAGACTGAATGAATCGTAACCTGCTGTGTTAGAGACTGCTCTGATCTACTTTGATCCGAGGTCAATAACGGGGGCAGGTGCGATGGTATTTATACGTATACGCATGTAACGTAATTATGCGTGCGTGTGTATGTTCGTAAGTATGTTCGTATATCTATAAGTAGTCTTCGTCTGCGTCTGTATGTTCGAATACAGGTGCGCATGTGTAGGCGTGTTCATGTGTACGCACACATCTTTACACTTGACGTTCTGATCTGAACAAGGAAATCATCCAGTCTACGCTTCCGTCGCTACAACAACAGCAACGTGCTGTTGCCTGTGTTGTGTTGCCGACTCCCGATGTTGTTCGTGGCTTCCTCGCCCGCGTGCAGGTAGCTAGCTCATCGCGAACACAGGCTCGTCCTTTGGGATATCGTTGTGTGATCGGATCGCACTCCCTCTCCGTCCTTTCAGCATCAGCCGGCCGATCTAGTCGGCGTGAGTGCTGGAAGGAACGAGGAGGTGTTCTCGAGCGTATAAGCTGCGGACAACATAGTACTGTTGCGTCCCTATTGCGGCGTGTCCGAATAGTTGCGAATGTCGGGGAGAACAACCAAACTATGTTGAGAACGTCAGAGATATGTCGCTCATCGTTCACCTTACCCAGCTTGCGCCACGCTTACTTTGGAAACCGTAGCGGGCGAATGGAACAGAGCAGAGATGATAGCTGGTCTCGTATGCACTGGTAGAGTCGTAGAGCCCGTATGCAGCCACGAGGCCAGCCATACCGTAACATCCGCGAAGCCCTCACACGGATGTATCCTGCCCAGTAATCTGTTCGCCTTCAGGAAAAAGGCAAGAAGAGGGGGCAATGTGCGAAACACAAGCGCAACATTCCTATTCGTTCTTCTCGTCGCCGTGACGAGAACCGCTCACTCAGCCTCACACACAGGGCTTGGAGGTCTCTTCTTCTTTGTACAGACACATGAACCATCAATGCTCCGTGCGGATGTTTCCAGCGCACTTCACCATTGTCAGCATCGCTCGTGAGATCACGCACAACACGTACCAGACCTGTCAAACATGTAGAAATGTCATATCCAAAAAGCATTGAACAGATAGGTCGGTCAGACGAAGGAGAGACTTCAGCGCATCAGGCTTGTGATCAAGTACCAGGTTCTAAATGTAACGAACACAATCAATCTAGCGGTCTTGCAACCTATCCTTGAGCCGTACTCGAGCTGATTCCAGCCGATGAAGGCTTCAAGAGCCTTGTTTGGTGACGTCGTTGTCATCACGTCGGCGGTTGCGTGGTTTAACCCATCACCCAACGGATTCTTCCAACTCGTCACGATCGTTTGACTGACGAGGAGCCATGTCGTCGATCATCATGCGGTCTCCTTTCGTGATTCCGGCTTCACCAGACGTTCGTACAGCGAGAAGGAGTACAGAGTCCAGACAGACAATCGCTGGGATGGAGGCGTCTCACCAAGGGGGCCTTTGTTGTGCCTTTCAGCAGTTCGCACGTTGTCGAGGTTGCCAAGCTTCACGCCATCTTATCCATATCGACGATGGAACCAAGAGATGGAATAGGCTGTCGGGAATATGAAAGTCGATGCTGCCAAGGACCGCTGAACAGGCGAAGGATACCTAATGATAGGGCCGGCCCAGCATCAAGAGTCAAAACTTATCAAAACTTAAAAGTGATCGTGTGCTGGTCGGCGATATCTATCTTTGATCTTCAGGCATGTCACAAGCCTCATCAGGGCTCTTGTATGACTGACACCTGCCAAAGAATTCCTCGAAGTATCTGTGTAAGGCAAGTTGTTTTCAGAAGAAGATCTTGTCCAAGTACGTTCAGCACCATTCTATCAGGATTCAGGTATGGTGTTGTACAGGTACCTAACAGCCTACAGGACGGAGAGGCTTGAGTCGACCCATCCACTTTTACCCATCCTCGACTATGATTGGCAGAACACGGACCAGGCTGCGGTTTGTCTTCGAAAAAATTACGATTTACAAGCTCATGTCACGCGTGTTAATGCAAACTCTCAACACCAGCGGCAAAACATCACCACCTTGATCGGGCTCTGAAATACATTGTCCCATTCACGGCCATGTCTCCGTCGCGAACAGCCAATTGGCGCAATGCGCCCAGCGCGGAAGAGTTGGAGCGACGAAATGTAAGTAAATATTGCTGTTAAGAAGCTTAGCATTTGCCGTGCATGCATGCTCATGTCGCTGCGTTGCGTTTCTCTTTTGTTTTGTTTCGACTTCTACGCTTTTCTTTGCCGCGGAGATCGGTGAGGATGTGAAGAAGGAGAGAACTGTGTCACATGTGATGTCAAAAGAACCCAAACCAAACCGCAATGACAAACCAGAATCGCTAATGCCGTCATGACGATACCCAGACTGTCGGGATCAACCTCGAAACAGTCACCGACGTAACTTCCGTCGATTTCCCAGGCCATTTTCCTGGCGAGGACCATGCTTTCTCTCTCGACCGATTCCGATCCGGATTCTCCGTGCGATTTCACCACAACGAAGCAATGAACGCATCCTTCTCCCTCATGGGTATCGACGCCTCGCTCGCCAATGCCTTCCGACGTATCCTCATCGCCGAGATCCCCACGCTGGCCATCGAGAATGTGTACATCGAGAACAACACATCGGTCATCCACGACGAGGTTCTGGCGCACCGACTGGGCTTGATCCCCTTCGACGGAGGCCGTGAAGGACTACACAACTTCCTCAAGTGGCGCAAGAAGCCCGAGGAAGGCGAGGACCCTTACGCCGGGTGCTACGACTGGAATACAGTCAGGTTGGAGCTAAATGTCACCTGCACGGTAAACCCGGATGCGGAACCAGACGAGCAAGATCCCCTCAAGGCATTCCACAATGCGCACGTCTACGCAAAGGACATCGTATTTGTGCCCACAGGAAAACAAGTCGACTATTTCAGCGGCGCGGATGCCATCAGGCCTGTGAACCCGGATATTCTGATCGCCAAGCTGCGGCCTCGCCAGACGATCGACCTGTCCATGCACATGCACAAGGGTATCGGCGCAGACCATGCCAAGTTCTCGCCCGTGGCCACCGCCTCATACCGCCTTATGCCGACTATCAAGATCCTCAAGCCGATTATGGGCGCTGACGCGGTCAAGTTTGCCAATTGCTTCCCGAAGGGTGTTATTGGTCTGGAGACCGTCACGGCCGAAGAGGCGCGGCAGGTCGGGAGCGAATATGAGGGCCAGCAAAAAGCCGTTGTGCGGGACCCGATGAAGGATACGGTCAGTCGGGAGTGCCTACGACATGCCGAATTCGAGGGCAAGGTGAAGCTCGGCCGGGTGAGGGATCATTTCATCTTTTCGATCGAGAGCGCCGGTCAGTGGGATAGTGATGAGCTGTTCATGGAGTCGGTCAAGCACATGAAGCTCAAGTGCAAGAAATTGGAGCAGCAGGTCATCAACATGGCGAGGTGAGCTGTGTGGGTGATGGGGTTGTTTGTTTCGCAGGACGGCCAAGGGTGTGTGTCTGGAAGTTTCAGGAGAAAAGGATCAGGTGTGCATTTTACTCTGGAGTTTGTGACTTCATTTTGTCTTTTTTTGTTATTGGAAACACATTACGGCGTGTTGTGCAATATTGCTTGTTTTGGCTTTTGAAATCTATCTTTCCTGCCGCCGGCAGTCGTACTTTGATTATAACAAGGCTGGGAAATTATTTGAAGTTACCCTATTTCACTTCATACGGTGCTTTTCGTTGTCGGCTAGGAAAAAAACGGCATGATACCATGATACATAGACTTGACTTGCTTGGCACTCCGCTGGTGTACCGTGTGACTTTTGCGTGTGTGTATTTGTGTATCTGCGTGCATGAATATATGTGTTTGCATGGGTATGTGTATGCGTGTGTCAACTCCCCTCATGCATTTTTTCTTCAAAGCGAATTTCGTCATTCATTACATTTTCTTTCCATCACAAATTTCAGAACTCAAATCTCAACGCGCCACAGCCCCTTGAAACTTGAGGTAATAGTTGAACTCGAGCGGAAAAGCCGGATCCGTCACAACCACATGCTGCCGATCCTCAAGCCCCAGTTCGGTTAAGGTCATGGCAAGGTGCGGCCGCGTCTGTTCCTCGAGCTGCCTCGGAAACTGCATGTAGAGCGTCTTGCCCTCCGCCCGGATGGACGGCCGCTTCAACTGGGCCTCGGGCCGTACAGAGAGGGATTCGATGAGCTCCTGGAGGGTGGACGAGGGGTTTACCTCGAGAGGGCGGGCCTCGCGACCGCAGACGGGACAGTCGGGCTTTCTCTCGTGCTTGAAGGTGTAGGTGTAGATGCCGTCGTTTCCAGAGTACATCATGTAGTTGTTCTCAAAGCCCAGACAAGGGGCCGTGCTGGTGGCAATTTTGAAGGCCTCGTTGCAGCAGGCTCCTGCGATGATGGCATTCGTAGAGGCGATGGCGGGTATGATGTTCTTGACAGTGCCTTGAGTGAGGGAGTAGGTGACGCCGTCGATGCCGAATTCTTGGGCGCGAGCCAGCGCCTTCTGATACAGCCAGGTGATATGCTCGGGGTCATCCTTGTCGAGCTTCGGAAACGGCTTCTCACGATCCCAGGCGATGATATGCGCCCACTCGATGCAGTGCTCCGGCTGACGCGGGATAGAGGCAATGGTACACAGCGGCACGGCTGCTCGGGGCGCGTGCATGTCCAGCTGACATTCCAGGCACGATGTCATGGTAGGAAGAACGACGCGTGCCTGGCCCTTGAAACCCTCGGTGCCGCCGTCAATGAGCGGCTTGATCGCGTCCGCAGCGCCCTCCCCCTCCTCGGCGATGGATACCAGCATGGCGTTCATCCAACGCCGCGCCTCGATGGAGTCGAGCCCGCAAACCACGAGGTGGAACTGCTGGTAGAAGGACTGATCAAAGTCCTGGATGCGCTTGTTGTGTGCCGTGATGGAAACGCCCTTGACGCGCTTCTCAACGAACCGGGCGGCCACCTCGGCCTTGTACTTGCCCACGTCGGACTCGCGGAAGAGGAACTGTCTATTCAGGTTGGAGATGTCGATGGTGTCTTGCCGGAATACGAAGACTGTGAGCGTGGGAGGAGGGAATAGAGGGGGAGTAATTCTTGGTGTTGTTTGAACATACCCATATCAATGACATGGATGTCCTTGAATTTAGAAAGCGCGAGGTTCTTAAGGATTTCACATCCCAAGCCACCGGCACCACTTGACAGTTTCAACGGGATGAGTCAGTTTCACATGTAAAAACATGTTGGGCGCAGCTTGATCAAGTGGAATGATCTTTTTTAAATAGGTAACCCACATGACTCTGTTGTTGTTTTCATTCCCAGGTTAGTTTCAGACTGTAATTTATGCAAGATTCAAGGTGAGCGTTAGGCTTCTTCAGCAAGTTTATGTGCAAGCAAAACAAAGAAGACAAATACCAAACCAAATGTAGATCGAAACATGGATAGAAAATAAACGCAAAGATGGGCTGAGGAAGAAAGAGAGAAAGGAGAAAGAAGAAAGGAGAACTCACAATATTTTGAACTTATCAAAGTGCGTCAGGCACTCTTCACTGGAGGCGTCAGGGTCTGTGAACGGCCCAGGGTTGTGACGAAAGTGATCGATGGTATTCCTGGCGGTGGGACTCGTTAGTTCGATGAGTCCCGGAGACGAATTCTTCCATGAGAGAGTCCGGGTGCGGTGACGGCATTGCCTCCATAGATGCCACTGATGTCACGAGCTCATCGAGTGATGGCATGCGAGTTTGAGACGCACCATCTTGCTTCTTCGTTGACGGCGTGGCCCGACTGAACACTTGAGTCAGCAGCCATGGCGATGTTTAGGGCAACGGAAAGGCGTCTTTTGCGGATATCGCCTCAAGATGGTCGTGCTAAGTTCGAGGGAGCTGAGTTGTAACTTGTAACTCGTGCTGGGTAGCGAGCTCAGATGAAGTTGGAGAGAACTCGACTCGTGAAGATGAGCAGCGGTAAGTGGGGCGGCGGTTACAGGCGTGTGCCCAAGTGACGACTCGCGAGCGAAGTGACGAGCCTTCATCTCTCGTACCTCGTTTCTCGCATCTTGCGACTCTTTGCCATGGCGTCTTCATCAACAGTATCACCTGTCTCTCCCTCAGCGCCGCGCCATGGACGAGTTGCTTACGCCCGTCCGTACCACTTACTTGCGCCGCAAGAATGACCACGAACCTCCTCTCGTCCAAGCTCGCCCATCCCCAGCACCAGATGCCGCCACCGACTCGGCCGACTATGTCTTGTCCGTCCTGAACAGCCAGCCCGACTTCGATGCACTGTCCGAAGTTCTGGAAATCCTCACTACCGGCCAAGACGGGCCTACAGCCTTCAACATCCACGTGCCCAGCCCCAAAAGTGCTGCCATTGTCCGCGTGCTCGTCACCGATATTGCCACAAACTACTGGCCTTTGCTGAAAGAGGCATCACCATCAACAACCCAAGACGCGGAGATCACAAGTGCTGTTGCAGCCCGGCTGATTCAATGCCTCCAAAGTGTCGTCGGGGTCAATGCTATTATCGGACACATCAGGGCTCTGTTCCTTGTTGAATCCGACACCAGTAAACAGGCCCTCAAGCGTTCTGATGTCCGACTCCATCTCGGCATCTTCTTGGACCTTCTGGCCGTACTGTTGGAAGGGAATGATGCGATTCGCCAGCTGTGGCACTCGTCGACAGACTCCCTAGTGGATGTTGCATCGAAAAAGGTCCAGACGCAAAGTCTTTTCTCGCTCGTTACTGGGGGCAAGATGCTGTCGCTTGCTGCCGCTACCTCAGGTGTGATTGGCGAAGAAGCAGTGCCTTCCCGTGCTCGCTGGCTCATTGACGGCTCCGAGTTCAGTAAATGGATTGCGCGGAACGTGGTGGCCTGGGCAAAGACGCTCTCTGACGATAGCTTTGAACTTCAGTCCTGTTTTGACCTTTTTCATCGGTCACTTTCGCTAGGATATGCGGGTATGTTCTTATTCAGCCACGGTGTATCTCTTTTTATTTTCGTCCCCCTCCTTGATCTTACAGTTTTCCTTACTCTGCCGGTTTTCTTCGTCAATCATTTCTACTGTCTGTGTCATGCGAACTAATCATGCTTTAGACACAATCGTGACTTTTCTCATCGACCACCTCTTGCTCGCTCAAGGTGTACGACGTGAACTCTTCGCTCAAGTATGTCTTCATCAACCGCAAGCGTCAAAAAAGGTGATCAATTTACTTCTGGGCTATCTTTCACGGAAGTTCTTGAACCACTTGGAACTACGCGAAGCAGTGCCGAATGAGACTGTGTCTGCGGTGGCGGGCGTCATAGACGACGTCGTGCAGAACGACCACACTCGTGTGTCCCATCTCGTCAACTGGTGTTGCAGCACATCTGGCGCCGGTCTTGGTGATTCCATCGGCATCAGACGTGCCGTTCTGGCCTTGTTGGCAAGAGACAAAGAAACGATCACGTTGGTCTTGGAGAAGAGTATCAATCAGTTTGGTGACCAATTATACATCAAGCACTCTGCTATCATGCAGCAACAAGGTGAGAGCCAGAGCGCGTCCTTTTTATTTTGCCGCTCGACTCTATGTCCCCTATCCACTTACTGTTGTGTAGGTACTGTAGCTTGAGCTGACAGCGCGCTTACTCTTTCCTTCGTCATTAGTTCACACTGAAATCGTGCTCCTCGCTGCTGGCTACGTTGCCAGGTTGTCGCCTATCAAATTGACTATGCTGCTGCGATCTGGAACGTACTTGAGAACCATCTCCAACCGCATCGCCTCGACACACGGCAGGGCTCGGTTCTTGGGATTGTGCGTAGGCGAGGCTCTGTCACTCTTGCAAGACTCCAACGCCAAGAAACTCGATTTCCACATGGACGAGACTGATTCTGAAGAAGCGCAATGGCTCAAGAATCTTACCAAAGTGGCTGACGCCGTCGGACCGGCCGCGCCCATCCTCACATGTCCCCCTTCTCGGGTAGAGACGAATACACAGAGCCCTCGTGTCGCTGCCACACTCAAGTCCACACCGGCGGTTTCGACGTTGCGTCCGAAACCCAAACCCATAGCTAAACCCATGCCAGTGTCACAGCCGGCACCGAGACCCATCATCGAGGAAATTGACTCCTCAGACGAATCCGCAGACGACGAGCTTCTGCAGCCCTTGCCGAATGAAGGCTCTGACGACCCTGACTCGGATGACGATGCGACGCTGGTCCGCCGGAACAAGCCCAATCCCCCTGTCTACATTCGCGACCTCATCACCTTCCTACGCGACTCAGAATCGCACGAGAAGCAGGAACTGGGCATCAAGACGGCGCCTGGTCTTATTCGTCGCAAGGCTCACTATGGTGCTGAGGTCAGCTCACACGCCGAGGAACTAGCCCGCCTTCTCGTCGGCCTCCAGGACAAATTCGACATTGATGACTTCGAATCCCTCCGCCTGCAGGCCATGATGGCTCTTGTCATCGCTCAGCCGCAGTCCATGGCGCCGTGGTTCGCGCGCACCTTCTTTGAGGGCGACTACTCCCTCTCTCAGCGCACCTCTGTTCTCGTCACTCTCGGCCTCTCCGCCCGGGAGCTCGCCGGCTTGGAAACGTCCGAGTATGAATCCTCGTCGAGCTTCGCTTCCAAGCGGCTCCCTGCCAAAATGGAGCAACTTTATCTCGAACAGCAAAACCAACAAGCACACTCCCTGTACTTATTATCGTCATCATCACCGCCACTACCACAATCACCACCATCACAACTGAAGGCCCTCCCCCCCAACGCCCTTGACCGCATCACAACCTCCCTCACCTCCTCATTTCTCGACCCTCTCGCTGCCGAAGCCGCCGACGCAACCACCGGGCCAGATGCCCTCAAACTAGAAACGTTTTCCGCGCGTTACAAATCCGCCTCCAAATCTAGACACACCAAGCCCCGTGTGCGCGCCATTCCAAACACCACCGCCGCCCTCCTCTCTACGTTCTTCTTCTCTCCTCTCACCGCGCATTTACAATTCGCCCTCCGGTCCTCCAAACCAGTCATCCTGAACCCGGCCGTCCTGGCCTTATATCTCCAGACGCTGGCCATCATCGTCAACGCCGCCGGGCCGTCCACCCTGGCCCTCCCGCAGATGACCTCGGAGCTGTGGACTCTCCTCCTCCGGGTAAGAACCCACGTAAACGGCGACGTTCCCGCCACGAAATCCTGGCTCGTCGCCCTTTCGGTGCTCCTGGAAGTCAATGCCGATAACATGCGGCGGCTCTGTCAGGAGCAGAGCCGCGAGGTGCTCGAGTCGCGAGAATGGGTCTCGGGCGTGTTCGAGCGTACGAGGGGCGAGGATGGAGGGGAGGAAAACCAGGCTAAGATGCTGGCTGCGGGGGTGTTGATTAAATTGGGGGAAGTCATTGAGACGTATCAGGCTTTCTTGATGGGGGATATGATTGGTTTCTAATGATGCTAGTTGACTCAGCCCATTGGTTTGTCAATCTATTGCCTTTATCTGGGACTGACTGGGACTTTGTGATATTCAAGACTCCCGTATCATAGCAGATAAACTCCCAAGGAAAGTGTAAAAACCAAAATAATAAATACAAAGATAATCCACACGTGTCGCTTTCATGTTTCCCTTTATGATGCTTCCTTCTTCATGCAAATCCCCCCCAGAGATATCCATAGTCTACTAGACTGCTAGATCTGATATCGATCCTTGCAGCTATGTAGTAAAACGCCTCTTTCTCGCAGTCATCGATAAGTCGTCAAAGAGTCGTGTACTAGGCCAGGCTAGCTAGGTACCTAAGCTTTGCAAGTCCAGCGACCTTGTTCCACCCAATGCATGAGCTGTTCCTGTTCTTCGTACAACCAACCAAATAAGTCTTCTGGAGGCACGAGTCCTTCTTGTCCCTTGTCCTGTTCGTGTCCTGTGTCCTGTCCTGTCCGGGCTCTTGCCCATGTCTATGTTTCTGTCCGTGTCTTTGTCCTGGTCGCTTCATTACGTAATACAACATTCATTTCATTGAATTTCCCTCCACACATGTCTCCATCTAGGTATGTATCAGCAAACTGCGCTCACGTGTACGGTGTGCCCCAATGCCGACCTTCCCTTCACTTGACCTCCTTTAAATCAAGTCACTGACGGCCTCCAGGCGGGTCACGCTAGCTCGTCGAATCGTAAGACTCGACATGTACGCATTTGCATAACTTAGATGATCGCCCAAGCTCATGGCTAGTCGACGCAGCTCCTCTTTCACCTCGTCTGCTGATGCCTGACCCTGCATCACGCGCGGAGAAGGCGCATCGGGTAACGCGGGCAATAGATTCTCTTGGTGGCCTTCTTGATGCTGATCCGGCTCTGCTGGGCTTTGCGCTGGCGAGTTGAACTCGGGAGGTGTTGGCTGTGAATGTGGGTAGTCTTGGTACGGGGAAGGAAACTTGACATTATGGGCTGTTGATGGCTGCGGAGTTATATCCTCGGGATCCATGTCGGCAAACTCACTTAGGGAGTATGGCCGAACCGCGGTGTGCTCTGTCTCTTCCTCCAGAGTACGAGTGACAGTGGTGGTGGAAGAATCCTCTTGTGAAGTGTACTCATTGTCAGACGGTATGTTGGGTACATTGGAAATGCTGGACACGTTGGACAGGTTTGGCATGTTGGGTGCGTTGGACATGTTGGACACATCGGGCAGGGCGGCAAGTGCGGTCGAGTATTCCGACTCGTCCGACACGTAGATGGACGGCTCTCGAATCGAGGTGGGCATATAGTTGAGCGAGGTGTGCTTTTCCAGTTCGAACGGGTACGCGGTGCCCACCTCAGATTCGTTGAAGGATCCAACATCCGAATGTGACGTCGATGGCCGGGTTGTGTCTGCTCCGGCGGGATCCGCAAAGCTCATGTCCAAGTCGATGAGACTAAACACTGAGGCGCGAAGATCCTCGCTGCCCGAGCTCGACGGGACAAGCTCGTCGAATGCCCGTGACGTCTGATATGGCTCCGTCTGATGGTGGACCAAAGACGGTCTTTTTGAGCTAGACGCAGTAGCAGTAGCCTCGCTAGGTCGTGGGGGAAACGTGAAATCTTGAGGATTCATCGGGGCAGGTGGCGCCGGCGCCGGGAATTTCCAGTCCTGTGTTCGACGGTTGTCGTTGATGTTGCTGGTGCTGTAACTGTTTCTGCCCATATCCGGATAATCGTTCGAGAAGGGGTTGTTGTACGACGACGTCTCTCCCATATCCCCCATGTCGATTTCTATAGATTCTCGTGACCCCCCGGCGTGTGATCCCCCGGCGCGCATGGTTCCTAAATCGACAAACTGAGAAAGGTCACTACCGTGTAATGAAACATCCAGGTCAATTAGTGATTCTCGCACGTCGGCCGACGCTGCCGACTCGTCTCGCAAGGGTAGATCGGAGACTGGCGCGGGGAAGAACCTCCCGTAATAGGATCTGGAATTGTCCTCGTAGCTGGAAATAGTATTAGGGTCGAATATCTTTTCCAGAGGCGCCTTCACGGACGGGAAGTTAGGCGGCGGCCGTCTTCGAGACTTTCCCTTGATGGGCTTGGAAGTCTCCTCGAATGCTTCATGACTGAATTCGATGTCTTGCCCGTAAGCTTGATAGACATCCCGGACATCCTCGGCCGCAAGTATCGGCTGATCGAAAGCAGCAGTTGTGTTGAAGTCCCAGTCATCATCATCACCATTGTTGTTCATGGCCGTGGACGATGAGTTTGCCAGACCTTGTGCTCCTCCCACGGAAAAGAGAGATTGTCGATGGCCGCCTTGGGCCTCCCAAAGCTTGTATGCGCGGACCAAATGCGATAACGAGGCGGCCGGAAAATATTCCTCGGTGTTGTAGATGTACCCGTGTCTTTGTATTTCCTCGATTGTTGGCCGCTTCGAAGCGTCATGTTGCAGACAGTAGGCGACGAGATCCTTGAGCCCATTGGAATAACAATCACCCTCTAGTCTGGGAGTGTGTTGCTTGAGACGTGATGGCAGCCTTGAGAAGTCGATCCTTTCGGCTACATTAGGAGGTAGGCCTGACGCGACCTCGTAAACTAGGGCGCCGAAAGCCCAAATATCGACTTCTGTGCCATACAATGTCGATTGATCGAATAATTCGGGTGCCATCCAATGCGGCGTTCCGATGCAGGTCGTGCGTTTATCAAATTTGGTCTGTATGACGCCGGACACGCCAAAGTCGCAAAGCTGAACATCACCAGCATCGGTGACAAGCACATTGGCGCACTTAATATCGCGGTGGATGATGCCCTGACCGTGAACCCAACGCAGAGCCTCAGCCACCTCGCGTACGATGGGAATGATCCATTTCTCTGGTAGCCCCCCCGGTGCCGTCGGCCTCATCAAAGTCGCAACACTACCACCGGCACAATACTCGGTGATCACCCACATGGACTGGCCCACGGGAAGCGCCTCGATGACATGATTGATGTTCTTGGCACCGCTCTCGTTGAGCAATTGCAGAGCATTGATCTCCTTAAGCAAGTCGCTGTACGTATCGGCGAGCTTAGGATCTGCCGTGTCGCTCTCCTCGATGTCGATGATCTTGACGGCCACAAGTTGACCGGTCTTCTGAGAGGTAGCTTTGTAAACCCGGCCGAAGCTTCCCTTGCCAATGAGTTCTGACAGCCGATATTTGGGGATCTCCTTGCCCGTCTTGACGCACGCCTCGACCACGGCCTTTTGCATTTTTTCAGCATCTTCGAAGGCCTTCTGCTGGATGGGCGAGGCGGTATTCCATGGCGGCAGGAGGGAAGCCATGACGGGCAACTCGCAATATCGAGAGTCGAGAATCGATAGTCGATCTCAAGGCTCGAGGCAAGACTCGGGGCCCAAGATACAAGACCGGACGGCGGAGGGTCAAGACTCGCGAATCGAGACTCAAGAGAGTCGCGCCCATTCAGACCGACCGGTCGATTCGGGATGTAGCATGCATGGGGCTGTACACCATGCGAGGTTGTTGATGAAACCGTCGAAACGTTGATTGCAGAAAGGACGAGCGAGGCTAAGTCTCGGACTCGCAGCATGCCGACAAAGCCAGATCCCGCCCGCTCAACATGGGGAAGCTTACTTTGTCCGAACAGATGGGATCGCAGCCCGAGCACGTGGGGCCGCCCAACGCCAATCGATCCATTGTAACCAAGCGGGTCCACGGGTGGGCCCACCGCCGAGGAGAGAGAGCACTCTACGCGTGTCGACCACGCGTCGGGGGCAAAGAGTGACGAGCGACTTGGAAGGTGGCAGCTGGCGACGACCAACGACGACTGGCAGCAACTGGCAACAACTGGCAGCGACGAAACAGCAGCAAGGCAGTAAGCCAAAAGGTTCCCGTGAAGGACGACTTTATCATCAAAAGCATCCCACAGCAACCCTCCAGCTAGCCATGGCCCCAGCCTCGACGCCCAAATCCTCTCAAAAGAAGCAGCAGTCTCTGACCTCATTTTTCACCCCCAAGTCGTCCAATGGACCGGCCGCATCCCTTCCAGCGCAGAGTGTGACTCGAGGCGCCGCTAACACTGCGAAGGATGCCGAAATTCAGTCAAGAAAGCGTCCGCTAGCCGAGGATATCCATCGCAGTAACGGAGACGCAGCTACAAGATCAGTCAAGAAGTCCAGAGCCGACCAAGACGACATTGCGACCCCAGAGACTAAGGGGTTTTCCTCCTCCGCAGCTGAAGGTGTCGCCAATGCCATAATATCCTCAGGACGCGCCTCGCGGTTCATGTGTGGCGAATCTAACTCACAAACCGCAGCCGAAACAGTAGATTCGGACTTAGACGAGGAGACCATGAAACAGAACGCCGCGCTACATGAGCGTTTCGTTAAGAAGCTCGGTCATCCTGACGCTCTGTCTTGGCGATCAAGGACTGCACATGACGATTCCGCAGGAGCAGCGGCGGAGGACGAGGACGGCCAAGATGACGATGATGAAGCCGCGGCTATGGCTCCGACGAGAACCAAGAAGAAGGGCGCCAAGAGCGGTAAACTTACCCCAATGGAGATGCAAGTTCTGGATATCAAACGGAAACACATGGACACAATTCTCATCGTCGAAGTCGGCTACAAATTTCGCTTCTTTGGTGAAGATGCCCGAATTGCTGCCAAGGAGCTTAGTATCGTGTGTATACCTGGGAAGCTGCGATATGATGAGCGTAAGTGTGTCACCGGGATTCCGCTGCTATCATTGAAGCCGTTTATCTCTTTCAATGCCATCGTCACCACCACTATCCTTGACTTAACATCTTCTACATGCAGATCCCTCGGAAGCTCATCTCGATCGCTTCGCCTCCGCCAGCATTCCGGTCCATCGACTTCCCGTTCACGCCAAACGACTCGTCGCCGCGGGCCACAAGGTCGGCGTCGTCCGCCAGGTCGAGACAGCTGCGCTGAAAAAAGCGGGCGACAACCGCAACACTCCCTTTGTTCGAAAACTCACCAACCTCTATACCAAAGGGACGTATATCGACGAGGTAGGCGAGCTGGACCAGCAAGCCGAGGGGGCCCCCGCGGGGGGGTACCTGCTCTGCATCACGGAAACCGAAGCCAAGTCCAAGGGAGGGGGCGGTATGGACGACAAGGTCAATGTGGGAATCCTGGCTGTGCAGCCCGCCACGGGAGACATCATTTATGATGACTTTGAAGATAGCTTCATGCGGAGCGAAGTGGAAACCAGGCTCTTGCACATCTCTCCGTGCGAGTTTCTCATTGTCGGATCCCTCAGCAGGGGCACCGAGAAGCTCATACAGCATTTGTCTGGGAGTAGCACCAACGTTTTTGGTGATCGAAGCAGGGTAGAGCGCGTTCCGAGACCACAGACAATGGCCGCCGAGGCGTACTCGCATGTGACGCAATTCTACGCCGACAAGGTGAAGGATGCGTCCGAGGCGGCGAGTGCCTTGCTGAACAAGGTTCTGCATCTTCCCGAGGCTGTCACAATATGCCTGTCCGCTATGATCTCTCACCTCCGGGAGTACGGGCTCGAACACATCTTTGACCTCACCAAGTACTTCCAGAGCTTCAGCACCCGATCCCACATGCTCATCAACGGCACCACGCTCGAGAGTCTCGAGGTCTACCGTAATTCGACAGATCATTCCATCAAGGGCAGCCTATTTTGGGCGCTCAACAAGACGCTCACGCGCTTCGGCCAGCGTCTCCTTCGCAAATGGGTCGGCCGTCCTCTTCTCGATCGCGACCTGCTCGAGGAGCGACTGGCGGCAGTACAGGAATTGCTCGACAAGCAGTCCACCGGCCCAGTTGACCACGTTGAGAAGCTCTTGGCCGAAACCAAGACCGATCTTGAGCGAAGTCTTATCCGAATCTACTACGGAAAGTGCACGCGACCAGAGCTCGTCGCCGTGCTCCAGACACTGCAAAGGATCGCGAAGCACTACGCCTCCGTCGTCAACTCTCCGGCCGACATGCCCTTTTCCTCCACGCTCCTCACCTCGGCCATCAGCTCGCTGCCTGAAATCCTACCCACCGTCACGTCCTACCTAGACCGCATCAACTTCCTCGCCGCTCGAAATGACGACAAGTACGGCTTCTTCCGCGAAGAGTTCCAAACAGACGAGATCCAGGATCACCAAATAGGAATCGCCCACGTCGAGCACGATCTCAACGAGCATCTCCTCTCCGCCGCGCAAATCATCCGAAAGAAAAAAGTCGAGTATGTCACCGTCGCCGGCATCGAGTTCCTCATCGAAGTCCCCAACAGCGACGTTAAAAACGTGCCCGCTTCATGGAGCAAAATCTCGGGAACCAAAAAAGTCTCGCGCTTCCACACCCCCGAAGTCGCCACCATGATCACCGAACGAGACCAACACCGTGAGGCCCTCGCCGCAGCCTGCGACAAGGCCTTCCAGCACTTCCTCACCGAGATCGCCTCCAACGGATACCAGCCTCTCCGAGATGCCGTCTCCGCCCTCGCATCACTCGACTGCCTCTTATCCTTGGCCAAAGTAGCCGCCCAGCCAGGCTACAGCAAACCCTGCTTCTTGCCCGCCTCATCCGAACCCACCATCTGCATCACCCAGGGCCGGCATCCCATTGCGCAACACACCGTCGAGACAGGCTACATCCCCTTCACCACCACCCTAGCGCACCCCTCCCCGCTGGCCCATCTCATCACGGGCCCCAACATGGGCGGCAAGTCCTCCTACGTGCGCGCTCTAGCCCTAAACGTCCTCCTCGCCCAGATTGGATCCTATGTCCCCGCGGATGCTATCTCCCTGACTCTCTGCGACGCTATCCACACGCGTACCGGTGCCAGGGATAACCTCTTTGCAGGCGAATCGACTTTCATGGTCGAAGTCTCCGAAACGGCCAGGATATTGCGCTCCGCCACACCGCGCAGTCTTGTCATTCTGGATGAGCTTGGTCGTGGGACGAGTACCCATGATGGAGCTGCCATTGCCCAGGCTGTCTTGGAGCACCTCGTGACGGAAACGAAATGCCTTACTCTCTTCATCACTCACTACCAGAACTTGGCGAGAGTGGTGGATGGGCTGCCCGGCGTCACTAACCTGCACATGAAGTTCAACGCGGGGACAAATGCCGATGGCGAAGAAGAGATTACTTTTCTTTATGAAGTAGCACAGGGCGTAGCTCATCGGTCGTATGGTTTGAATGTTGCGCGTTTGGCTCGCATTCCTAAAAAGGTGATCGATGTCGCCGCTCACAAATCAGCTGAGCTGGAGTTGCAGCTGCGAACGCGACGGCTGAGAGGGGCTAGTCGGATGTTGAATGAGCTTCTCCAAGGTGTGCCGGACCATTTAGAACATCTAATCACAGGAATAGAACAACTGTAGTGGCCTCACCAGGGCTAAATTGGTCACCTTCCTCAGGCGGTAGCGACAAAATGTGTCTTGAAATGTTTATGTGTGTATTATCTGTGTGAGCCATCCTGCCGCCCGCGCCAGTGCTATGGACGCCTAAAATGTGAGCACCACGTTCCTCCCTGCAAATATGGCCAGAAAAGGGTCTATGATTAACATTGATGATGATGAATTTGTTCCCATACAATACCGCCCCAAAAGCTTTCTCCCAGTTTCATTCGCATTGGGCATGCCTGCCTCTTTTAGCCCCTTAGGCTGACCGTGTCGGACCGTGTGATTTACCTATTGATAAAAGTAATTTACTCCATGCAGTAACCCAGAAATGTAGGAAATACTCAGTTACACACGCTAGTATGGATGCACTGAATATGAATGAAGGACCTTGGTTGAAGATGTAAAAGTCCCAGAACGCCAATCAACGACCACAAGCCACACACAAAAGTTTTATATTAGAGTCGGACATGGGAGATTCGATAGTAATGTGCAAAGTCGTGTCATTATTTTTGCACACCAGATACAACACTTATGTCGCTTTTTCGAAGAGGGAGCAAGTCATTTCGTCGAGCTGGGCTGAGGGAAGCCGTTAGCTGGTGACCGTCCCTCAGAGTTCCAGCGTCTCCGCATTGACCCAGACTTCGTTGTCAGCAAAGCCAGAGTGTTTGCAGCCACCATGCATGTCATTGTCGACCATATCGCTAGAATGTTCGAGTTTGACGTTGTCGATAGGGTTGCATCGCACGTCTTGGTCGTGAGTAGAAGGCTGATTATGCTCAAGGGAATGATGGTTCAAGGAGTCGAGGTTCAGGCCTGAGAGGGGTTGCATGGGCTCCGGAACATGGTATGAGCCAAACATCCCACGATCCTGAGAAAAAAGAGGATTCGACTGTGACTGGGAAATATGAAGAAATTGATGGTTGCCTGTTCCATCAAGTAGGTCTCTATGTACTGGGCTAGGATGGGATTCCTGCTTTGCTTGCTGTTGTTGTTGTTGCTGTTGTTGTTGTTGTTGTTGGTGTTGGTGTTGTTGTTGGTGTTGGTGTTGTTGTTGGTGTTGGTGTTGTTGTGGTAGGTGATGGCTCGGATTGAACTGGAACATGTCGTTTCCGGAAATGCCAACATTGGAGTATGGCGAGAATGGAAAACGAGATCCGTAGCTGTAGATCGGAGAGTCGGTGACACTATAACTAGGTCCCGAAAGACTGGAAGAGGCTGTCCGTTAATTAGCTCGTTTGTTCATGGCAGAAGGCAATTTCACTTTGAATTGTTGGAAATATAGAAATCAAAAGGTGACCTACGGAAATTACTCGTAGCCGCGTACGTGTCGCACACGCTGCCCTGATCTCTTATGCGAGGCGTATTTCTCAAGGGGAGTAGACGAGATGGGCCATCTCTCGATGGTGAAGGTGATACGTGGGGCGAGTTGGACGCGCAGCTGAGATGACGCAGGCCGAATCGAGTTCCAACATCAAATCTTGAGACAGAGAAAAACACTTAGTAAAATGTCCGATTCCAAAGTGTTTGTGGTGCTGTGCTAAATACCTTTCATCAGGATGATGTGACACGGAAGATGTAAAGAATCGTTCACCGTAGATATCTAGGGGTGACTTTTAGCAGGTGGATCGGGAAACATGGAGGCCACTGCCCTACCCGAATTTCTGTTCTCGTCGTCGCGGAAGACATCATGTGCGTGTCTCATGGAGGCTGAATTCGAAAAGTTCGTCAAAAGCACGTTCTTCATGTTTTCCTTTGATGCAGACGATGAATTTTTGGCAGCTGCATTTCGACGACTCGAGGGTCGTCGCCCACGTCGGGGAACGTTGCCGGAGATTTCAGCAAGAGCCTGAGGCCGTTTTCGTTTTGGTCTAGCAACCCGTTTCGGAGTCTTTGAACGTCAGACCTGTACTGTCAGACATCGCCTGCTGGGGCTTTTACTTACCTCTGTTTCTTCTTCAGGAATTGGTGAAGAGCTCTCGTATACACCTTTGATCCGCTCCACCTCGAAATCCGAGGTCATGACTACTTGAGTTGGCTCAATTCTTTCGGATGTTCGGCGCATCTTTTCAATGACAGAATTTGGTTTCCTCTGGTTGCGTGTTCGTTTCATATCGTCGTTGGCAAGATCCATTTTGCCCATGCCGGGCCAAACTTGGCCTTTGAGTGACAACATGTCACTGCCAATAATGGACTCTTCATCCAACTCGACGTCATGATCGGAAGGCGAGAAGCCTGCGTATAGCGCAAAGTCGTGCGGAAAATCCACTTCTTCTGCTTTCACAGCCGTCCTTTGGCCGGATCGTCTGGATTTCCTTCTGAGCTGAGCGCACCTGTTAACAAGCAGATCACGATACAAGACAGAAAGGAGCAAGGGTAGAAATTTCCATCGACTTACTTTGGACTGCGAAAAGGAAATCGAATCTCGTGTGCGGCTATTCTTGACAGCTTCCTTCTTTTGTTTGGCCCTCATCCTTTCGACGAGGAGAGTTTCGATGCCGTTCTCCTTGTACCATCGCTCATATTGCTGCAGGGCGACTGATGCTGCAATGTCTTGATGCGCTTTGAGTTTAGTTTGGGTTTCGTGATGTAAATGACCCTTGGAAGCGATGTGCGTGAGTAAATGAGAGACATCTGAGAAGCGAGGCGCTTCGGGGCAAACTGTGCAGAGCAGAGGAATAGGCCTGTTCGTTGAAACAGTTGAGACAGAAACTGGAGTACAATCTCTCGTGGAACCAAGTGACGATTCCATGTCCTATATTTGTTGTCAGTAATTGAACATAGTAGGTGATACATGGCGAGAATTGGCACAACATCTCTGAGTCAGGTACAAGACCAGCGCTGTGCAATACCGCTCTTGGTCGAAACAGTTTGACCAGTTGTGGTGTCAGAAAAGACGTCAGGACCAGGAAGAAGCAACCAAGCAGACATGCCATCCAGCCGAGAGTTCAGGAGCAAAGAAGCAACAGATGATTATGGAGCTGAGAAAATGGGCAACTGGAGCAAGATGAGATTCAAAGTAGAGCCTTACGCAGGCAGAGAGGAATAACACAAAGGAAGAGCTCAAGGCCAAGATTCGATAGCCGAGGGGAGGAGTGTTGCAGGCAGGTCAGGGAGATGCTCGCTCTTACCATCTGCATTGTTTTAACGAGGCCAGAGTCTGGGGCTGCCGCCTTTGCCGGCAAGAGTAAAGAGGAAGCTGCGATCTGGAGAAGACAGCACGAGGAGACCACCAGGAGAATAACGACTGCCCAATGCTTCAATCCTTTGCCACGAGGAACTCGGCGGTTGGGAGTATCGTTGCCTCTTGAGCTTGTGGACGCCTCGCTCTTCGAAGAACGGCCATTGAGCGATGCCAACTTGACTTGGTCAGACACCGGCCCATGAAGGTCAAATTGGAGGAGATTCTGACCCCGAAGCATATCGCAAGTTGCAGGAAATGACTTTCGCGTTGTGGGCGTAGAAGTGCCGTAGCCAATGAGTGGCCTAGAGCCGTGGTAGATTGCTCTGAGTTCCTTCCTCGAGATGGCCACTCTCTGAGGCGCCGCGATCCCGCGGCAGGTGGCTAGCAGCTGGAAAGTTGCAATTGGAAATTGGCAACTAGATGGCGGGCTAACGAGAGTAGTACATACATATGCACCAAGCGCGCATTCTGGCAGCGAGTCTATCACTTCGTCCAATTCTGGCATTGACAACTTGGGCACACTCCGGGGCGATGGCATTCCCAACGGCTCTTTGCCATCTCGGCAGGAAACTGTACAGACATACGACGCAAATACGACTGATGTATATATTGATACTACGACTCTTGCTGTCGGTACAATCACATTGCGTCTATCGATGGGTCAGACCGCGCATCATGCATGTTTGAAGGACTTTACGAGGCACACTCCACAGAGAACGGGCGTTGCCCCTGAAAATACCAACAAGATTACTCTCCTCTCGCCTTGTGTCCTGGCTAGCATGGGCGAATATGGTTAGCAGGTTATTACGTGGCAAGAGGGCTGGTTTGCAAGCGGAACAAAGAAGAAATTGGAAAGAAAATTGAAGGAAGTTGATCTGTTAATGATATCACCATCTTGAATTCCTCAGCCAGCATTGGCATTCTGCCTCACGAGTTTGTCAATAGTGGTTTTCGGCATGCAGTATACCGGATCAACAGGTACCATGTGTGGATACTGCAGAAGACTAAGGCCAGCAAGTCCGAAGCACGTATGCCAAACATCAACCATATCACCGGGGCGATCCGCAAGGCCACCGTTCTCGGTATCTTGACTGCTCAAGATGAACGTAGCAAGCGCCTCGCGGTTAATCCAGTGCGTGCGTCCGAGTATGGCAAGGCTTGCCAGTACCCACCAACTGTAGCAGACATCCTCGGCCTTTTCAGGGCGGCCATTCAGACCACCACCAGACGTCTGCCTCTCGCTCAACCAGCGGCTTAGCTTCTCATGCTCCACGACGTCGAGTCTACCCGCGATACTGAGAGCGGCGAGACAGGTGAAGATTTGACCCGAATGCGACTCCGCACCCGGTTTGACGCCGTACCCTCCGTCAAAGTTGGCACAGCTCTGAATATGAGTGACTGCTTTGTCCAAATCAACGAGAGATAGCATTCCAAGAAGTGATAGGGCGTTCAATGCTCCGTACAGAAAGCGTGTGTCTTCTTCTCCCCACTCATCGCCATAAAAGCTGCCAGTGTTGGGGTCCTGCAAATTCGCGATGTCTGTTTTTGTCTCGAGTCAGACGAAGAGCATAGATCGGAGAAGGAGATACTGAAAAGGTTTGCATGAGCCACCTACACTTTGCGACCTTGGCCTTGCCGACTCCTCGAGAATCGAGTTCATCCAAGGCATCGACCATGGCCAGTATCTGCACAGCACTAACTGTGTACAGCATATGAGCATCATGGCCAGGGGCAGCACCGAATCCGCCGGTTTCATGCTGGCAGGAGAGAACGAAATCGATGGTCTCCTGTCGAGGAAGTGCATCCGGTCGACCAAGTAAATGGACCGCTGTCAAGCCCCAGTACACGCCGCTCAGCCGCAAGTGCTCGGTAAGCCAGTACTCCAGCTCATCTTTGCGTGTGTCGAGGCTTTGCACATATCTCACGTGTGCATCAACGGCGAGTTGAGGGCCGACAGGCGGCGTGTCATCTGCAGCCATGGAGGTTTATAATGCGATGTGGATGAAGAGCTGGGCAAGTTTCGTTGTAGAAGTCAATAAGGATGTCAGGGAGGTGAAAATGATCTTGTGGGCCCAGTTGATTGGACGATGGACGGGCCAAGCCTCCACACCGCACGCTCCAAAACAGCCTAGAGGTATGTAACAGGTGCATACCTTAGGTAGGTACCTAGGTACCTATGTATGTACATTAAAGCTTCTTACATATTTCGTGCGGTCGTTAGCTACCGCGGTACATACATCAAAGACATTGAATTGAGAAATGCATCATAGAAAATTCCGTTGTGTTCTTGATATGTAGGTATGTCCTGGTCTGGTGTAGGACTTCTAATTGTACATACAGGCATACTCGATGATATGTAAGATAGGTACGGCCATAAGCCTTTGGGGTGTACAGCGTATCAATTGCGAAGACTTTGAAAGCTGGGCTCTCCGGTCGGTTCAGGAATCAGGACTCCTGAGTCCTATCAGACCAAGGCGCTAGGTAGAACAGAAATACAACAGCTTTGCTTTTGATATGCCATGATGTCGAAAGAGTTTATCGATTTCCGATCCGTCCCAGGTAGCGTCGAAGCTACAAGATATGTATGTACATATGTACCTACCTATGTACATAGGTAGGTACCTAGCTCAGGGGTCATGCGCAGAATCCAAAGACCCCTTAAAATGCTAGCCCACTTCTTAAGTCCTGGAGCCAAGCCATGTCGGATCGGCTACGCAGGAAAAGGAACGCAGGAAAATAGAAGAAGCTCGAGCCAACGCCAATTGAAGGACAAATGTACTAGTATACTGCCATTGAGAGAAATACTTGCGTGTCACATCACCAGACGAGCGAAAGCCCAGCTGAACCACCATGCCCATTGCCGGCCTGTTGTGAGTCGTGACTTTTTTCTCCATACATAGCCCTTGGGTCGTGGCCTCTACATAGGTAGGTAGGTATGTACCTAGAAGTTGGCCCCTTTCTGTCCCCGCTCAACCCCACGTCGCGTCGGCGTTCTGCTGCGTTCGGCTGTGTTCGGCTGCGTCACGACTCGCAAGTCACTCCATTAGCAAAGAACCAGCGAAGGCCAGTGAAGACCAGCAAACAAAGCCGGACAATAACGCTGCTACCAACTTGCTCTCGCGGGCTGCTTCGTTGGCTGCTTCGCTGGCTGCTCTTCTCCCGTGGCCCAGCCCTGGTCTACTAGCCCGCCCGACCAATGGCAGTCACCAGACCGCCTCTGGGCGTCGTCGGCTGAGATTGCCCATGGTTTATAGGGGACGCAGAAGACAGAAGAGTTCTGCATGATTGTAAACTGGTCATTTGACAACCTGGACTGCAAAAGACTCATCAGCGTGTCCCATTGACACGGTGGTCCAGGCCGTCAGCAACACCATCGCGTCTTGTCGTCTGTCGCCTGTCGTTTGTGGCGGCGACAGGCTTTGCTGAGGGCGCCATCTCGCTCCCAGCTCCGAAAAGTACAGACGTCCGTTGACACGCAACCGACTCGTTAATCGTGCCGTGTTACCCTGTCCAGATTTGTGTCCTGATTGTGCGGCGGCGCAGGACCACGGCCCGGACGCAGCTCGGGAGCGCTTTACGCTGTCAGACGGAGTCCGCGACGGACACACTGGGCCCATTTGAAACAACTCGACATCGGACGTCGCACATTGCCAATTGGACAGACATTGGACATTGGACATTGGCCATTGGCCATCACTCAGGAGTCAGGACTGCAGACGGCTTTCCCGACGGACGCGGCCGCCATGAGACGCAAGCCCACGCCACAGCCCTTGACGTTGGGCGGTTCTACCTCCAACGCAAGCAGCGACGCGGGCAGAGGCAAAAACGAGGGCAGAAAAGAAGGCAAAAAAGGAGGCAGAAACGCAAGCACCAACACATCGGCGTCCATCCACGAAGAGGCTGCGCGCACGACTGCCACCGCACGCACTGAAGCGCGCTTCCATCCGCGCTCACATATTTCGCAGCAGTCGCTTCCCTCGCAGCAGTCGCTGTTTGCGCCGCCCGCGCTGCGCTCGTCTCCTGCCCTGGCCGACCGCCCCGCTGCTACAGGCAGGAGGCCACATACCGCCCAGGCAGCCACGGGTGTCCCGCACTCGCAAACTCCAGCACTCTATGCAAGCCATCCATTCCAGTCCAGCCAGACCAGCCCGACCAGCCTTTGCGGCCGGCCGCTCACATCATCGCAGCAGCTTCATCGTCTGCGTCAGCCCCTTCACGAGCAGTCTCGCGACGACACTACGCTTGACTATTACCCTCTCTCGTCGCCTTCGCCTTATCACGGCCAAACCCCGGCCCCTGCCTCGCCGGCATCTCCAGTACCTCCGCCACCTCGTCACGCCGCCGCTCCAGAAGGACGGCGGCCAGGAACAAAGAGCGGATTTTTCCACTTCAACAAATCATCCTCCAAGGGCTCCGGCCAGCTTCACTTCCTTACCTCGTCTCGTCCCGGATCTCGGCAACGTGCATTTTCAGGGCACCCTAACGGCTCCAGTGCGCCAAAATCTGGAGGTATGATTAGAAACCCGCGGCGACACAAGCCAAGTACAAGTCCTAGTCCAAGTCGAGTCCGAGCAGCATGGAAAACAAAGGGCAGAAACAGCTTCGTTTCAGTCTCGAGAGACACACACGCGGAACTCATTTCTGCTGATCTCCCCAGACTGTCATGTCACTGAACCCCACCCTGTTTTGTGTCAGGACCCTTGATGAATCGCATTCTCACGCGAGACATAGATGGCTAATGAAACTCTCCGCTGTTCAGGTCCGTCACATGAGCAAAGGTCCCTGCCAAAACCCGCCCCCCCGTTCTCTTCACGCTCCGAGCTGTCTCTTCCCTCCACGCGAAATTACGATACCACCTTTGTCCCGCCTGCGACTAGCAAAAGAAGCAAATCGAAATCGTTTGCCTTGCTGAGCCGGAGTAAATCCAACAGGGACAGGGATCGCGGACACGTACAGGCTGCCTCCACGTCCACGCCCCTGTTGCCGCCACCTTTCCGTAACGACTTTCACGGCAGTTCGTCAGCACCACTCCGAACGGCCCCGATTGCTCAAGATCGGGGCTTTAGGGATATGATGAACTCTAATTCGAGTGCGCGGAATCGATCCGAAGATCGCGCGGCTGGTCGGGACTCGTCCCGAGACAAGGAGCGGGGAGCCTTGCCGGCCACGTTGAAAGACAACAGTGGCTCGAACTTCCTTAGTGGTTTGCGCCATTCGTCTACCAAGGCTGCTGATATAATTAGCAAGGGGTTATTTGGCAAGGGCTCGCGGAGCGGGAGTACGAGCATGGCTGAGAGAGAAGCTGCCTTGGATGACGAGCATTATGTGCTCAAAGTTATCAACCTGCCCCTGGTGGAACAAACGCGCCGGACTCGTATCTCGAAACGGCTGGAAAACTCGAGGGACAAGACGGAGTTCTGGATGCCCGCTTTTCCTTGGCGCGCAATCGACTACTTGAATTATAAAGGAACCGATGTCGAAGGCTTATATCGGGTTCCCGGAAGCGGCCCGCAAATAAAGAAGTGGCAGAGAAAGTTTGATGAGCGTACGTCGCACCTTATATGTTTTCCCGGGCGTTTGAAAGGGCTCGGTCCTCTACACACAAAGAAGACACCAGAAAGGAGAAGAAGCAGCTAGTGTGCTAACACGTTTACCTAGAATACGATGTGAACCTCTTCGAAGAGGATAGTCTGTATGACATCAACATCATTGGGTCCATGCTGAAAGCTTGGCTTCGAGAACTACCCGATGAATTATTTCCTAAAGAGGCGCAAGACCGAATCGCTCGCGAATGCGCCGGAGCCACAGAGGTGCCACAGATGCTTGTTGACGAACTAGCCAATCTGTCTCCTTTTAACTACTATCTACTCTTTGCCATAACATGTCACTTGAGCCTCTTGCTGGCGCATTCAGAAAAGAACAAGATGGACTTTAGAAACCTATGCATCTGCTTCCAACCTTGCATGAAGATTGATGCATTCTGCTTCAGGTTTCTAGTCTGCGACTGGCGGAATTGCTGGAAGGGTTGCCGAAACGAGGCCAAGTATATTGAGGAAGAATACCGACTCTTTGATCAGCCACCCCCTCGAGGCATTGCGCAACCTAATCGTCCGGCACGGCACGAGGAGTCAGATATGCGTCATCCGAGATCGCCCGAGAGCAGCAAACCGTCCAACTTCGGTCACGACACGGGTTTTAGGCGGCAGCGGCGACCGTCTGCCTCCAATGCCAGTATCCGGTCGAAAGCGTCGTCTATCTCAACCAACGTGACCGCAGATAGCGAGCACGTGACTCCCGAGAGGGTTAGGGATATGCGCCCTTTGTCGCCCATCAAGCCACTGTCTCCCATTGGCTTCTAGGAACTGGTCGATTAAGTGGCATGCATGTCCTTTATGACCTGTCGAGTTGATTCATCATATACTTGAGCAGCCAACGCGCGAACTCGACTAACACTTGAGCCCTCGAGGGTTATTTTCACTAGAGTTACTCGAGGCTCATGTTTTCATCTTTTTTATCTTCACACCTTACTTCCTGCCAGTCTTGTTTTGTTTCTTTCCAATTAATACCTATGATGATGAAGTTTTTTGTAACTGGCCTGCCTGCCTGCTTTGATTTTGATTGTTCTTTTCTTTGTCTGCTTTCATCATATTGATCACGGTTCATTGTACGCTCTGTGTTTTCTTTCTCTCTAATAGGTGGCGCAACGCAGTTCTTTTGATTTCCTTAATCTCACATTGCATATCTCTCTTTTCTTTCCCTGTTTTGCGTTCGTGCAGTCCGAGCTACACCGGTTTTAGGTGGTTGTTTTGGTATACCCTTTGATTTATCGGCTCACATAGCGAATTATAAAAATGCCTCACCCTGCCTTGCCTTGCACTATGTAGTTGTACGATCCGTATCTGCCTTTTTTGTTGGTCTTCTTTCTTTTTTACTTTTTCCCTGTTTCTGTCTCCTTCTCTACTGCGGCAGCGCGTGTCGATTATTCCCCGGGGCATGTGTCACAATCTGATCTCGATGGATGCTTTGAAACGAAGCAAACTGAGCTGATCAGCATGGAAGAACAGCTGCTGGTACAGGAATGTTGGAGGGCGGAGTGGATACGTCCTATCACCGCGGGGATATAAGAGGTCTGAGAACGGATAGCGCACGCCTGCTCGCTGAGGGGTGCCAGAAGCTGCCAAGGGCCAAGGCTCTATTCGTCGCAGGCTTCAAATTCTGGAAAGGGCAAGCGGCGTCTGGAAGCGTGGTCCAATCCGGTGGAACGGAGGGGTGGGAGGAGTCCAAAATTGTATAACATTGCGTTGTGCGGCCCAAGAGCTATCGAGTATAGCCGGTCGTGATATAAAATATCAAGAGCTTTTTTGAGTACTCATACAAACAAAGAAACACAAACATGAGCATACTCATCATGCGAATGAAGTGAAGTATAAACACAAACATGAGCATACTCATCATGCGAATGAAGTGAAGTATATTTTCCCAAAGGCGTGGCGTTTTGTGACTCCACAAGCATCCCCCTTCTCTAACAACAAAACCGAATCCTCAAACGCCATGACTACATGACACACAAAAAACAAGCAAAATACTTTTTCAAACTGATATTACAAACAAACAAACCCCCTCAGTCTAAGTAGACGACGTTCCCGACGGCCCCCTCAAATTCTTCCTCATCTTCCTCTCATTCCTCTTAATTCTCTCCTTCCTCTCCCTCCTCGCATCTCCTCTCATACTAGTCCCCTCCTTCCGCTCCGCCTCCTTCTCCATATCCACCTCCATAATCGGAGCGTCCTCGCCGTTCTTATTCATGCCTCCGTATCCCCACTTCCTCTTCCATTCTCCCGAGACGGCATCGTAGGCTAGATTGCGGCGTGCCTCTCGGGTCTTGGGTGCGATGCCCTTCTTTTCAGCGAAGCGCTCCCACTTGGTCTTGGTCTTGACAGCTGGGAGGGGTTTCTCGCGCGGGAGACGGGTCGTGGGCGCGGGGAGGGAGAGAAGTACACCGTCCTTGGTGGAGGAGATGGGGCAGGTGGTGAGGAGTTGGTTGATGAGTGATTGGGCGCCGTCGCGGGCGACTTGGGCGAGGGACTGCTCGAGGGAGGAGTGGTTGAGGGTGATGGAGTTGGGGTCTTCGGCGAGGAGGAGGCCGAGGTCGAAGGTGTAGGGCGTGGGTTTTTCGACGGCGACGGGGAGTTTGACCCGTTGAGAGGGGGCGGCCATTGTGTATGTTTGTTTGTGCTAGCCAATGATGGATTCGGTGTGGTTTGGATTGAATGAGAATTGCTGCCTGTGTTTATTTCTCTTTTTTTGTTTTTGCTTATATGTATGAATGAGCTTGAGCCGTGAAGTTGTCGTTCGTCGCTGTCGACATCTGCGTCTTCGTCGGATTTTTTTTGGGATCGATAATTAAGAATCGATAAGAGCCGATAAAGTGCATACGGATACGGAGTACATATATTGGTTGGCTTTCCCCCCTCCGCAGCTCTGCGTTATTCTGGCAAAGCCAATGAGCGGTGGGCGGTGGGCCCGTGGAGACTTCAGATCGCTGAACAACTTCAAGTTGGGGAATTTTGACTCTTCATCCCGACGAGGAGAGGGCATCTGTTCCAACAACGCCTGGCCAATTTTGCCGTCCTGCGCCAGACGAGCGACATACGAGACTGTTTCTTTTCAAAACATTACCCTCATCTGTTGCCCATCATGGCCGCCTCAGCAGCTTCCTCTCTACGCACCCTCGTCCGCCCATCCGTCCTCTCCCCGGCGGCGCGTCGCATCGTCCCCCAAGCAGCAGCAGCACTTTTCTCGACTACCTCATCCCCTCTCGCTGCCGTCGTTGCCATTCCCCCTCTTCCCGTCCGAACTCGCCGAATGCTCCCCGCATCAAAAAAGTCCAAGAAGAAGGACAAAGTGCCCGGCAAGAAACCCGCCCCAGGAGAGCGCAAGGCCTTCCGCAAGCGCATCCAGCTCAGCAACAACAGTGCGCTACCAGTCGAGGGCCTCGATGAGGCGAGCCTTGAGTCTCTGACCGGCTCCGGCTCGAATACGAGCAGTAGGATGCTGGCGATTCCGGATCCCTTGGTGGACCAGTTAAGGACCCTGGAGGCATTCAAGACCACACAGACGTGGAATCTGTTCCGGCGGCCGCACTTTCTGCTGAGGCTCGAGACGAAGGAGTTCATGGGAAAACTGGCTGCGGCAATGGAAAGCAAGGAGACTTTGAGATGTGTGCTCACGGGGCACAGGTTGTCCGGCAAGAGCTTGATTTTATTGCAGGCCATGGCCTATGGGTTGATGAGCAAGTGTGTTGTTATTCACATTCCCGAAGGTATGACTCGGTCTCCTTCCTTTCCTTTTCTTTCTAGTGTTTCTTCATTTGGCCTACTTCCTCGTCTGTTTCACTTTCGTATGTCACTTTCGTATGCTGATCAGTCATGATTTATCTTCCTCTGCTCTAGGCCAAGATCTGACCAACGGAAACACGGACTACTCGCCCATTGAGGGCACCGAGCCCATGCAGTTCGCCCAGCCGTCCTACTGCCTGAACTTCTTGCAAAAGATCCACAAGGCCAACGAGGCTGTCCTAAAAACGATTCCCCTCCAACAAGACTGGACTCACCTCGACCCCCTTCTCAAAATTGGCTCGGCCACCCTCGCAAATCTCGTTGCCGGCGTCAAGGAAAGCGAGAATGCCTGGCCGACCGTCAAGGCGCTTTGGTCTGAACTCATGCTGCCCGGACGACCCCCCGTGCTGTTCACCCTCGACGGCCTCGCCCACATCAACAAGTTTAGCGATTATCGCGACCCATCATTCAACAAGGTCCACGCGCACGACCTCTGCCTCGTTCGCCTCTTCGTCGACGCTCTGTCGGGCAAGACCAAGCTCACCAACGGAGGCGCCGTCATCGCCGCCACCTCGGGAAGCAACTCCCCACATATCCCTTCGCAGGCACTCGCCCTCGACCAGCTGGAAGCTGCGCAGAGTGGTCTCCCGATCCCCACGCCGGAACCCTATGAGTCCAGGTACGACACTCGTGTTGCTGACTCCCTAAAGGACTGCCAAGTCTTCCGTGTTGGCTACCTGAGCAAGCAAGAAGCACGCAATCTCATGGAGTACTGGACTTTGAGTGGCCTACTGCGCAACGTCCTGGATACGAGAGTTGTATCCGAGAAATGGGCTCTGGGTGGGCATGGAATCATTGGAGAATTGGAGAGGGTGTCGTTGATGACCATGAGGGTATAGGGAATTGTTTTGCATGTGAACATTTGTTGTACGATATATAATGCGATGAAGAGAGTATCTAGAATAAAAGGACGATGGCGTGTGGAGTTTTTTGTCATTATTTTTCTAGATCTCGTTGCTAGACATAAATGGCTCATAGTGGTGTAGACGAAACGTAATGCTTGGGCCGGTAGAATGGCCCATGAACTACAGGGGAAGGAAGGCACTGTAATGTGTAGTCGTACCGTCATCTACTGTACTGCTTATGAGAAGTGGACAAGCACATAAAACTCGACAGTGTTGCCACAATGTCAAGGTACGCTTGACTATCCTGTATTAAGAGCAAGGCGCCGTGTCGTTCTGATCCTGTCGTGGACGTTACTTTTCGTCGGCAAGGAGTTTTTCCAATTAGGGAGTGAGGCTTGCCCTAATGGGTTGCAGTTTTTAGAAATGTGTTTTTTTGAACTTGAAAACTTCGTTATCTGTAAAGTACACAATCAGGCCGAGAGAATTGGAGCTTGTGCTACCACGTTGGACAGCGCAGTAACTACTTCCAGGAGTTTCAGGGTATGATGTCAAATAATGGATCTAGATGTAATAGGCATGTTGCATGCCCATGTTGTAACAATATGGAACAGTACTATCGACTACTTCAATGGCATCACTCGGCGAACAATAAAGAAATCAAAGGCGGAAGTGCCAATGACAGTGGTCCTTCACGGATCACCAGTGACCACACATTCGCGAAATAACATGGAATCCTCAGTTTCTCTCATATCACGCCACATGGAGAGATAGGTTTACGATCCTCATTCTGCCCCTCCTCACAGACGCCATGCTGCCGTCCTGCCGTTCAGTTTGCCTGAGCCCATAGGTACCAGGTACCTGCCAGTCACCCTCCTCCACCCCCGCATGCATACCTCTTTTCAAACTCCATTCTCAAAAAAGACATCCAGTCCAAACGCCATGTAACTCTGAAAATGAACATCAAGATGGAAACAATGATAATAATGAGACAAAACATGGCAAGGCAAGCAAGTAAACACTACGCTGCTTTACAGTTTCACTCATCCATGACATCCTCGAGGTCGTCATCATCGTCAGCCGTGACGAAAACCAGTCTGGCTCCGTTGCCGGTGGTTTGCCACACCTGTCATGTAGGTTAGTAAGATGGACTCGATAATGGTATTTTGTTTTCATCTGTTCCCTCGCCGTCTTCGTCTCTTCCTAGGGAAGGGACAAAAAATAGAAGCATATGTGGGGAATTGCTTACATCAAGTGTGGTGTACTCTTCCAGTGCGTTGAGCCACTGATCTTCTGTGTACCCCTTGGCGATCACACGCTCCTTGACCTTGCGCATGCTTAGTTCCACACCGAGCTCGTCGTCGTCCTCGCCATCATCAGCACGGCAGGCGCCAGAGTCGGCAAGGGCCTTGACTAGATTGTATATCCTGCTGCTGGCGTTCAAGCCACGGCGACCAGTGCCGATTTCTGAGTTGAGGCTCTCCTTACTGGCTTCGATGAGACGCAGGGCCTCGTCCACGTCATCTTGGCACACTTGCGAGCTAAACCGGAGGCGGGCAAGTGCCTGTGCCAGACGGACGACACCGAGAAGAGTTCTGGGCGTGGTGTGGGTGAACTGTTTGCCCCTCTTCTCGGCGCGCTGTTGCTGGTCGCGGAGTCGGACATAGGTCTTGACCATATAGTCTGAGACGGATTCGGGAACAACGGGGCGGTAGGTTCGTGCTTGGGCAACGTACGAGCGCACTTCATGGGGGCTGAAGACGACGTTATCGGTGCCGATATCTGGGTGACGATTGTGCATATGTACGTAGGCGACGTGCTTGGCCAGCTGCTCATCTGCGTCGCGCGACGGGGTATCGAGGAGAAGGAACAGGACATCGAATCGAGACAGAAGAGCAGCAGGAAGGTTGATGTTTTCCACGGGGGAAATGCGAGGATTATATCGTCCGTAGACGGGATTCGCTGCGGCCAAAATAGAGGTGCGGGCATTGAGAGTCGTTGAGATACCCGCCTTGGAAATCGAAATTGTCTGCTGCTCCATGACTTCGTGAATGGCTGTTCTGTCTGTTTCGTCCATCTTGTCAAACTCGTCGATGCAGCAAATGCCATTGTCAGCAAGAACAAGGGCACCCCCCTCGAGTACCATTTCGTCCGTCACAGGATCTCTCATCACGGCAGCCGTCAGACCCACGCCACTGCTTCCACGGCCAGAGGTATAGACGCCCCGGGGAGCGACCTTGGAGATGTACTTGAGAAGTTGGGATTTGGCAACACCGGGGTCGCCCATTAAGCAGATATTGATATCACCACGAATCTTCATGCCATCGCCCATCTCTTTGGTCACACCGCCAATCAGCAGCAGCAGCAGGGCCTTCTTGACGTCCAAGTGACCGAAGATCTCAGGCGCTATAGACTTTGCAAGCAGCTCGTAGACCTGGCCGGTCTGGCGGTACTTGTCGATGCGTCGCACCAAAAGCGGATCGATGATCATCTCGCTGTAGGCCTTTTTGTGTTGACGAATGTAGTGAGCCTCCACGTACGTGTCCGTCAACAGACCAGCCTTCATGGCCTTGAAACCCGTGTATGGCGTCGGTAGAAAGATGCCAGAAATGTCAACCACATCGCCGGGATTGATTCGACGCACCAGACTGCCATAGCACAAGATGGTCAAGGAGCGAGGAATCTGGCCAATGGGAACCTGCTCTGCCATCTCTTGAACCTTGACCTCCTGAAAAGGCAAGAACTTGGAGGCTCTAGTTGATGGGTTTAGCTGGCCCTTCGACTGGTTCTGTTTGCACATATCTGAAGGGCACATTGTCAAGGGACCGTACTGCCTGTCAGAGACCGGCTGGAAGATCTCGTTTCCACAGCGATCGCAAGTATACGCGCTGACTTGCACAATGGGCTTCACGTCTGACACGCGCGTCGCAATCGCTCTGATCGTGATGAGGTTTCCTAGATGTTCGCCTTTCACTTGCCGGACTGCCAACGCCTTGGCTGGGTTATCTGCGGTGCCAGACTTGGGTTTAAAGACCAGAGTGTAGCGTCGGACAAGCTCAGCTGGGAACTGGTCATCTTCAACAGTAGGATCTCTCGCCACGGCTTCCTCCAATTCACGGTTACGAGCTTGACGTCGGGCCATAAGGACATCGAGAACATCGTCTTTGAAGCTTCACTTGCTTGTTAGCGACGCATCCGATTGTGTGAGAATGGGCAGGTCAGGTGATCAGGTATCTCAATCTTTATCATACCTAACGTCTAGGCTTGGCTGCGGCATGACATTGTCCACGGCTCTGGACATGATATCAACGTAGTGCTTCGTATTCATTTCAATCGAGTACACCAGCCGCAGTGGTTCTTCTTCTTCTTCGTTTTGGGATTCCCACTTCATGTGTTTTTTTTGTGTTATCATTCGAGTAAAGCCGAAAACGAGGGATGGTCATCTGATGATGAAGTAAGCGCTACTACTTACAGTTGTTAAGTCATCCAGATCAACCACGATTTCGTCGGTTGATCTATCGGCTAGCTTTTGTAATAAATCCATATACTTGTGTTGGGGTTCTCTCTGGCGCTGCTTTTCTTGACGTCGGCGGTTTGCGGACTCTGAATCCTCGTCCATGGGATCGTATCCGTCGCTAAGTTCATCATCATCAATTGTGAAGTCTCCTAGGGCCGTTGTAATGGTATGCTCAGGGGACGTCTTGAAGCCCCTGAGGAACTCCTCGAAGCTCCCTGGTCAATGTTAGCGCCGAGAACAAGCACCGACGTTACATGAAAGTGTACGGGCTGCAGAACCACGCATTGAGGGGGCATAATTCAGGATGTCGGAGGGGATACACACTTTGCTGGGCTTCGTAGTCGACGGGGGACTTGAGATCACGAAGCGCCATATTGGACTGCTGCTGCGATTGACGTTGACGGTGTGTATGATAGATCGAAAGATACAATGGCGGTCGTTCGTCAAGGTGGAGACTGGGATGGGATCAGGAGTTGTCGACTCGGTATACAATGTATGTACACGAGGTTGCACAAATAGCGATTGACTCGTTTTGATGAGCTGGATGGAGCCCAGAACGCGAGTTTTCATACGCGACGCGTCTTGCGCGACCGATAAAATATGTACCCATGTACCTAGATCAATTAAACATGCGGTGCGCCCGAGCTGTCAGCCACAGAGCGGGTAGAGGTGGTCGCCGGTCGAAGCTTAGTGTGGCTGTGCATTGCCTCGGTGCAGTTGAACGTTCAGCCAGCATGTCAACGCCCAATGCCCATTGGCACGTGCATCAACCGCGGCAGAAGATGACAGCCACCTCCAGATGCCGGACTTCGACATGACAACATCTGCTCCTTATTGCGCATACATTCTGAAAATAAGACCCCAGCCGTGAAAGGCTCTGTCTGTTCCGCTTCATCGATCGGCCATGCACCTCGACTGCTCAACATGGCGCTCAGAAAGAATGCGCAATCCGCAGTGGCCGAGCTCTCGCTGGTCCACTTGAAGAACTGCCTGGTCAACCTTCCGTCGTCTCTCGTCTCGTTGCTTCTCAACCTGGACACTGTAAGACTCTTTTTCTGCTTTCTCATCTCTAATTCTATCCTTCTCTCCTGACCATGCCGCTCTGACCCCTCAGTCGTTTCTCACAGCCGGTACAAAATGTCGTCGTCGAGCTTGCCTACAAACCCGCCGCCGTCTCTGGCGAGTCTAGAGACCCCTCAATCCCTCCGCGGTCCATATTCGTGGGATGGACGGGGATGTCCAGCAAGCGACGGGATCTTTCATTTGCGCGTCGCCATGGTAGCAGCGGGAGCCGCGGATCTTCGGACCAGGCTGTTCAGGTAGTGGAAATCGATGCGACGCTTGCGAATGCTCTGAAGCTCTCCGAGGGCCAAAAGGTTACGGCTACAGTACACATCGATCCTCCCATCGCACACAGCATCAATATTGAGCCCCTGACGCCTGAGGACTGGGAAATGATCGAATTGCACGCCACTTTTCTCGAGCTCAACTTGCAGTCGCAGATTCGCGCGCTTCCCAACCCGGGGTACCGCTACGGCTCGACAGCTGTAGCGGTTTCCCCTCATCCTCTGACGTTGCACCTCTCACCTACATCTACTGCCAGCATCAAGGTTGTATCGCTAGATCCCGCGCCGCCGGCCGATGTTGCCTTTGTCAAACTATCTCCCAATGCCGAAGTCATCGTCGCTCCGAAGACCAGAGCCAAGCCCTCACAGAGTGCCGCCGGCGGAGGCGGCGACCACCGCAGCGTCGCAAGCACCTCCAAATCCAGACGTAGCGGGGGTAGTGCTGTTCGAAAACAGCGTGCAAGAGAAGAACCGAGGCCTATCATGTTTCTTCGGGCCATTGAGCGAACGGCCTGCAGGCAGTGGTTCGAAGACGGACCGTCAGACCCTGATATTAGCATATGGGTCGATCGAGAGCGCCTATTTACGAGTCAATTTCGAGGCGTCAAATACGTCGTCGTCGACGTCATCAAGCCAGCCGGATTGCAGAAACCACAAGTGGAGGACGGGACCGCTCCCCCGACCAGCACAGCCGCCTCAACCAAGGTCGTCGCGAGCTTGAAATCTTGGGATGACCCTCCTCATGGACAAACAGCGGCCTTATCCTCGCCCTTGTGCGCAGTACTAGGCTGTCCTGGTATCGTAGGAGGTGTTGTCAAAATCCAGGCTGCACCGCCGCCGCTGCCGAAGGGGACAGTCCAAGCTGTCAAAGTGTATCCATTTGCCAGTCAAGGCGGCGACTCAAAGCCAAATGAGGGCCTGAAGTTCGGTAGTGACTCCAAGGCCGAGAAGGAGGAATCAGCGAAACGATTCCGTCACATGTATCTGGGCACGAACAAACAACAGGGCTTGTTACGAGGGCCGATCACGGATGGCATGGTGGTTGGGGTCTACAGCGAATTAGACGCTCCGCAAGGCTGGGAGGGCGGCTTCGTCAAGTTTGAGTATAGCTCGGAATATGCATCCTCTCAAGATCGAGACAGAGATGGCAGAGACGCGACGTTGTGGGCGGCCGGCCTGGATGACAAGACTCAGATTGACTTTCAGCAGCCTCTGGCTCGACCCCCATGGATGCTGCCCGATTCTGATGTTTTCGAGGTGCTGCCCAAAAGTCATTCTCTCCTAGTTGGTATTGATGATTTGCTGCGAAACCTCCGAACACAACTAGCACATATGTCCTCTGTACTTTTGACCGGCGGCAGGGGTTCTGGCAAGACTTCAGTAGCGAAACACATGGCAGAGACACTGAGACAGGAGACGCTCTTTTACAGCTTGTATTTCTCGTGCCGCAAGCTCGTCACCGACGAGACCAGAGTATCCACGATAAAGGAGACCCTGACACGAATATTCATGTCCGCGAGTTGGGGGGCGAGACTGGGCGGAAAGTCCGTGGTGGTGCTTGACGATCTGGACAAACTGTGTCCTGTGGAGACAGAACTCCAAGTCGGCAACGACAATGGACGGAGCAGGCAAATTAGTGAGACTGTACGCTCTATTGTGCGGCAATTCTGCACTCGGGATAGTGGCATTGTGTTGTTGGCGACGGCCGAGGGCAAGGATTCGCTCCACAATGTGGTGGTCAGCGGGCATGTCGTGAGAGAGATGATGGAGCTCAAGGCTCCGGATAAGGAAGCACGAAGGAGAGTCATGGAGGCCATTGCCCGCCAGGATTCTGTAGAGCTCGTGGATGCTGCTCCGGGTGACGGGGAATCCGACGACCGGGACAGTAACTTCAGTCGCCCAACCACATCGGATGGGCACGAAACGACCGAAGGTGTCGACAGTGAGTCATGGATGCATGGCACGGCGACGTCCAAGAAGCCCACTTCCAAATCCGCCGGTTTCGTTATCAACTCGGACCTGGACTTTCTCGACCTGGCAGGCTTGACGGACGGGTACATGCCAGGGGACTTGCACGTGCTGGTATCAAGAGCGCGAAATGAGGCTATGATGCGATCCCTCGCCGAGTATCCGAACGCTGAAGCCGATAGTGCCATCCCCCTCAGTCGAGTCGACTTTGAGAGCGCCCTGAAGGGCTTCACGCCAGCATCTCTCCGCAACGTGCCGCTGCAGAGCTCGACAACAACGTTCAAATCCATCGGAGGCCTGCAAGAGACACGCCGCGTCTTGCTAGAGACACTCGAATACCCTACCAAATACGCCCCCATCTTTGCCCAATGCCCCCTCCGCCTGCGATCGGGTCTCCTGCTATATGGCTACCCTGGGTGCGGCAAAACGCTTTTAGCAAGTGCCGTGGCCGGCGAATGCGGCCTCAACTTCATTAGCGTCAAGGGACCAGAGATCCTCAACAAGTACATTGGCGCGTCGGAAAAGAGCGTGCGCGACCTTTTCGATCGGGCACAGGCCGCGAAACCCTGTGTTTTGTTCTTTGACGAGTTCGACTCCATCGCACCCAAGAGAGGGCACGACTCGACGGGGGTGACGGATCGTGTGGTGAACCAGCTGCTGACGCAGATGGACGGCGCAGAGGGGCTGTCTGGTGTATACGTCCTTGCAGCCACGTCGCGTCCCGATCTCATCGACCCGGCCTTGTTACGGCCCGGTCGTCTGGACAAGTGTCTTCTCTGTGACCTGCCCGGGTTGGAAGACCGCCTTGACATTATAAAGGCGCTGGTGCAGAAGGTCCGATTATCGAGCGAGCTTGCTACCGCCGACGACACGAATCATGACAGCGAACATAGTCTAATGGAACTGGCTCGCCGAACTGGAGGATTTTCTGGGGCTGATCTACAGGCGCTAGTGTCAAACGCCCAACTCGAGGCCATTCACGATGTTCTCGATGTGAGCGGTGCCTCTCTCGACGTTGAAGGCTTCAATCGAAAGCAGCCCAAGAACGCCACAGCTCGCAGCTCATCGACACCCAGCTTCGTTCAGTTTCGCTACGGTACTAACTCTGTCCCTTCCAACGAGCCCATGATCCCGCAAAGCCAATCTGCGGCTCTTACGGAAAACGCGGCCATCACCTCCAAGCTAGAGCAGATGACGCTGGCCCGCAAACGGATCAAGAAGGGGTACGGGACGTTGATGAAGTCAGATGGCATCAACAACGACAACAACGGGAACGACGGTAATGATAACAAACAAGAGAAGGAAAAGGGCCTGCGAGAAGTGGTCATTGCGTGGAAGCATCTCATTAAGGCGCTAGACAAGACACGTGCGAGTATCAGCGACGAGGAAAAGGCCCGTCTGCGGCGGATATACCACGAGTTTGTGGTGGGCCGGAGCGGCCAGATGAAGGATGGGCAGGGGAGCATGGAGATAGGCGGACGGAGCAGTCTAATGTGAAGATAGATTCGAATAAAGACGCGGCTACATATGGAAAGGACGTACTACCTTTGTGGACTGTTGGAAAAGCAAAGGACAACAAAAATAAATTAAAAAATTGTAAAATATCTAATCTATGGTGCCTGGTTCTTGAGTGAATGAATGCCTGGACATGAGTGAAACGAAGAACAAACATGACTGGGAACAGGAATATGTACATAAAGAATCACACATATATGCAGCTACATGTGCATTACTGGAGACGCCCGAAGCAATTTTACTTCCTCATCACCTCGCCCACTACCCTCACCGCGTCCCCATGCAATCCATCATCCCTCGCAAGCACCAACCCCCTATTCGCAGCTAAATACCGCCCCCTCCCAAAATCAACCTCGTTGCCATCCAGATCCGACACCCGGCCTCCCAGCTCTCGAAACATGAGCTGCGCACCTGCGTGGTCCCAGACACAAGAGTGTGTATTCTCCCCCCTCGGCAGCCGGATGAGCAAGTCCCCCCCGCCGAGAATCAGGCCCGCGTAGCGGACGTGCGAAGCCCACACATCGGTACCGGGGAACGGCACAGCGAGTTTTTCGCAGACGCTTTGTAAGATGTTTCGCTGAGGAGGTGGATTCAGGTCACAGTCGATGAGGTGGCTGTCCTGTCTGGAGGGACTAGCCTCCAGAGGTGCCAGTTTCTCCGACTGGTGCTCGTGGTAGTGATCATAGGGGAGCTCATCTTGCCAGGAGGAGGATGGTGAAGAGGAGGAGAGTGTAGTTTTTGTGACGCCCTGGTTCTGCACCGCGGAGAGCATGATGCCCAGACCGGTGGTGTCGACTTCGTCTTCAAAGATGCGGCCTTGGCGGAGCTGTAGATTGGGGTAAACGACTGCGGCGAGGATTTCCTTGCCGTACTCAAGCAGCGCGAGCGATACGGCGTATTGCTCGCCGCGGAGGAATGAGGCCGTCCCGTCGACGGGGTCCATGGCCCAGAAGCGGCCGTGGGGGCCACCCTCGCCGCGGCCGCCGAGGTCAATCAGCTCGAGCATTTCTTGCACGGATTCGGGCTCCTCGTCCTCGTCCTTCTCCTTCTCCTGCTCCTTCCCATCTTTATTCTTTTGTTGTTGATGCTGTTGTCGTTTCTGCTCCCGCCGCCACCCCTTTACTCCCTCGCAATACAAGCTGTATACCTGGCCCCTTAGCCCCTCATCCGCTCTTAGAACCCCCGCATCCTCCTCCCCCACGAATCCGTCATCGGGGAACGCATCGCGCAGGATCCGAATCAGCAGTGCCTGGGCGGCAAAGTCGGCAATCGTGACGGGGGAGGCATCCGCCTTGGAGAGTTCCTTGACGGACGAGCAGAGGACTCGTTTCGTGAGACGGGCGGCGTGTAGAGCGGCGGTGCGGGCGGTGCACAGCTCTTTTTGAAAGGACAATGAGGAGCCCTCCATGATGTTTGTTTCGTTTGTGTATTCTTCAGAAAAGGGATCAAGAACAAGACTAGAGGCGGATAGAGAAGTTTGGTTTGCGATTCGAATTTAGATGCAGAGAATTGTTTGTTGTTGGGTTGGGCTGGCTGCGGTTAGAACTTAGGACAATGATACGAGATGGGATGGCCGCCATGCCGCATGCGCCGACGAGACGCCGCCTACCGGTGTCCATACATTTGTGGGGCGTGATGGGATGGATGGTACGGACTCACGGAGTACCTGTTGGAACTTGGAGCCTTGGAGACATTGGGACATGAAAGAAGATGAACTCGATATGGTGAACCATAGCAGCGAAGAGGTAATGAGCAATGCGTGTCCAATTCACCCTGTTCGACTTCATGTTCCTCCTTCTATATTGCATGGACATTTCGTCACTGACTACATATGTACACGGTTCTCTGCCCCTCGTCTTGTGAGAAACACGGCTCTGCCGTCGTCATTGAGTCATTGACCAAGACGAAAGACTGCTCCTGGTATGTTGAAATCACGTCACAGCCACAGTCTGAGCCAGCCTCAACATCCTGGGATGAGAATCACCAATAACATCAAACAGTGGTCTTAATTCCTTGTGTTTTAAACTCACCCTCTCAGAGTCAAAGCCGATTTTGCCAATTTCACAAGAAGCCCTCAATGTCGTTCCACTCGAGCGCCCACCCCCCAAACTTCCGGCAGCCATGAAGAAAACAAAACAGATTCCTCCTCAGATAAATTCTTTATGCAGATCCGAGCACATTGTTGTTTCCAGAGGAATAGAAGAGGGAAAAAAGAGGGGAAACCCCCGGCAAAGAAATGGACAAGATATAATCAGAAACAACCTTTGTGGCCGGGCCCAACGCCGTACATAACCCCATGCTTCCTTTGAACCAAAAACGCCGCTTCATGCAGGGACAATACTCAAATGTGATGGATAGGTCCGAACCAACATTTGACGTCAGTTCCGAGACCAGCACAACCTCCATCACGGTCTATGGTCCGCAGCTCGCACACAAGTACAAGCAGCAGTAACAATACAACAACTTAAACCCCATCAGTTCTATACCCCGTTCGTCCGTGAGCCCGATCTGGACTCCTTGCTGCGCGCATAAAGGGTTCGGTACATGTTGCTCAATCTTTTGCCTGTGACGCTCTTGCTAGTGTCGTCGACTGGCCATAAAGCAGCCAAGAAATCCCTGTGTATCGTGTTAGTTGGCTGCAGCGCTTTTTCACGCCCAAATTACTACGTACCAAAAATTGTTTTTGAGACCCTCATCTGCTGCAGTGACTTGGAGCCTTTCGTCTAGAAAGGTACCGATAGCAACCAGCTCGGTTCCAAAAATCGATGCGCGCTCCTTACTTGACTTGACGTTGTCTTTGGTTGTGGATAATATTCGCTCAAAGTTTTCCCGCACAGGCTTGAGAAGGTACCAAATCATGGCCTCGTTATCCCTGTTTCGCTCGTCCTTATTGTCGCCGATCCGTCGCAGTTCATCTAGCCGGTGCAGAGCCTTTGATCTTCGCTCGTCCTGAGGTTGCTGCGAGTCTCCGTCATGCTCTCGATCGCGGCCGCGTTCGCGCTCACGGCCATAACCAACATCTCGATCACGACGGGAATCTCGGTCGCGATCACGGTCACGGTCACGGTCACGGTCACGGTCACGGTCACGGTCACGGTCACGGTCACGAGCACGGTCCCATTCCCTGTCCCTGTCCCTGTCCCTGTCTCTGTCTCTGTCTCTTTCATGCTCACGATCTCGGTCCCGGTCTCTGTTGCGATCCCGGTCCCGATCTCCACTATCGCGATATCTGTCGTCGTCACGCCGACGATCGTCTCGCCGCTCGTCTCGCCGACGCTCATCATCATACCGAGGTCGGGCCCTGTCGTGACGCCTGTGATCATCATCACGGCGACGGTCATCACGACGAGCATCAACCCGATCGCGATCGCGATCTCGGTCTCGGTCTCGGTCTCGGTCTCTTTCTCGGTCGGCACCATGTTTGCTCTGACGACGACCATCTTCCATGCGGCGATGCTTCGGGCTTATATCGTCTTCATACGAAGTATGCTTTCGTTTAAAGTCAGGCTTGGACGGGCCTCGTTCGTCAGCAGCGCTGCGGCCACGATGGTCATCATGGTCTCTGTCACGATGTTTCTTGATGGTGTGTGGCGCAGGGGATGCGGTTCCGCTAATGCGATGCCCGTTCGCAACGCTGTGCTTCTTGTTATTCCGGTGATGGTTGTCCACGACGCGCTGGACGGTCCGATCACTGGAATACTTGTACTGTAGCACGGAGAGCAGATATTCAGAGCGCCGGACAAGGTGCACAGCCCCCGGAGCTTTGAGTTTGTCATTGGCTTTGCTTCGCTCTTCTTTCTTGCCAACTCTGTGCTCCTCGAGGAACAGCTTGTCTTGCATCTCCAATTCTGCATCATCACGAATTTGTACCCAAGCACCGAAGCCGTGCTTGTCAATGCCGACTAGAAGCATCGCATCCTCCTTGGCACCCCATGCGCACGTGTAGTTAGCGGCTTTGGTGGCGTCAGGGAGGCGAAAAGACTTCCAATCGCTTTGACTCTGAATCGCGTTGCGAAGAAGTTGGAGCTGCTTCGGACGTTCGATTGCTGTCTCAGCATTGACTTTCTTCAGCTCACCAAAGTCGATAAGCACAGCTTTCCGGTCCTTCTTGGTCAGACTTTTGCCTGTTTTCTTTTCCTCCTCTGCAAGCTTCAAGCTATTCTCATCCACAGCTTGCTGCGCGGCCTTGATGAAGTCGTCCAGCACAGACTTGACAAATTCATGATCCCTCTCGACTAGTTTCGCCTCCTGAATTATGTCATCTTTGCGGTCATCCATAGACCCAAACCGGAAGTATGCCTTGATGAGGTTCCGTTGCTCTTTGTCGTTCAACGGTCGTTTAGGATCGGCCAGCAGAGCCTTTTGCTCCTCTTCCTCTTGCCGTTGTTCTCGCTGGCGTTTCTTCAAACGATCAGCACGATCGTTCTCCTTGGTGCGATTCTTCATCGTAGCTCGTCGAGGTGCGTTTTCAGCTGCGAGTTTGGCCACATATTCGTCGTTCTGACGCTGCTCTTCGTCAGCCTTTATCTCGGCCAACTTGTCAGCAGGGATGATTTGATCCCAGTCGAGATTCAAGTCATCAACTTTGACGTCGGTGATTTGCATAAAGTTGTCCCAATCAATACCACCGCTGCTAAGGTTCATCTTGTCATCAACCTTGGTCTTGGTGATCTCGGCATTCTCAAGGATAGAATCAATGTCAAGCTGCTCAAGACGCTCTTGATTCCCGCTTTGCTCAAACATCTTGGAGGATCTCATCTTCAGAACCATCTGGATGTCTTCCGACGATGACGGACCATCCGTCTTCAGGCCCTTATTGTTCAACTTCTCCTTGAATGCTGCTTTGCCATCATCTGTGACACCTGCCTGGATGGTCAAGTATTCCAGGAGAAGTTTATTTCTCGCTCGTTCCAAGACTTCTTCTTCCACCGTTTCCTTGGAGACGAGGCGATAGATGTTGACGGGTCGTTTCTGACCAATTCGGTGCGCCCGAGCCATGGCCTGCAAATCAGCCTGAGGGTTCCAGTCGGAATCAAATATGACAACGGTATCGGCAGTCATGAGATTGATGCCTAGCCCACCAGCTCGAGTTGAGAGTAAAAAGCAGAAATCGTCGCTTTCGTCAGCATTGAAGTGGTTAATGGCCATGCGACGAGGGCCCGCGGCAATGGTGCCATCAAGACGCTGAAATTTGTAACCTCGTAATGATAGATAGTCTCCCAGGATATCTAGCATTTTGACCATCTGACTGAAAATTAGGACGCGATGGCCGTCCTTCTTTAATTTGGAAAGCAGCTGATCCAAGAGCATCATCTTGCCACTACTTGTAATGAGTCCCTTGATTTGGTCCTCACGGCGGATGCTGCCACCCAAAACACGCTCCTCGGCGCCAGGAAACATGTACGGGTGATTACTGATCTTCTTCAACTCCATCATGATGTTCAACAAGGAATTTTTGTGGCCACCTGTAGCGTCACACAAAGCCGAGTAGTTTCTCGTCAAAATGTTTTTGTAATAGTCCAGTTGAACATCGGATAGCTCGACACGAATGATCTTCTCCGTCTTTGGTGGTAAGTCCGATTCTACCGTCTCCTTTGTGCGTCTTAGAATGTAGGGCGCTATTGACTTGTGAAGTTCTTCAAGCTTCTCCTGGGCATCGACCGCGGACAGAGAGTCCAAATCCTCGTCGATGACTACTTTGCCGGGATTTAGGAAATCTAGTAACGCAGATAGCTCCGCAAGATTGTTTTGGATGGGTGTACCAGTGATTAGAATCTTGCAGGGGACGCCAAATGCCACAAGTCTTGCGTATAACTGCGACTCCCGGTTCTTCAGGCGATGAGCCTCGTCGACAGCGAGGGTCTGCCACTTGATCGTTTGCAGGAATTGCCAATCTTGCAAAATAAACTCATACGAGGTAACGAGGACGTTAAACTTGGGTTTCTTGGGATTGCCACCGACTAGTAATTCATTGTCTCGAATGATATTGCGCGCGTCCTCGGGCCCTAGATAGACGACGTAATTGATGTCAGGAGACCAGTGATTAAAAGTGTCGCACCAAGCCGGGATGACACTGAGTGGCGCTACAACGAGTGATGGACCTTCTTGATGTCGATTGTTTCGTAGCCAGCTCAGGAATGCCACAGTTTGAACTGTTTTGCCGAGACCCATTTCATCGGCCAGAATGACGTTGTTGGATCTCGTCCAGTTGAGGCACAGGAAATTGAGACCTTTCAACTGGAACGATCGCAGCTCCCCGCCTTGGATATACTCGGGTTGGCTTTCGAGTTTGACCATCCTGCTCCGTGTATCGGGGTTCGTCTCTCGTTTATCGGATTGCCAAGACCGCGACGACCGGTCTAGGTACTGGTCGATCTTGTCTTGGAATTCGGAGCTAATATCTGACGCCATTTCCCAGGTACACTCTTCATACGTGAGGCCTTTCCATTTGACAAAGTACTCTGTGTCTTCGTCTCCATCGCGAACGTTGACTACTCTCTCAACCTGAGTAAAATCTGCAAAGGCATCTTCATCGCGTTCCCTGTCAAGAAAGAATTGCTCTTTAACTTCTGGCGGGTAGTCATCGCCAAAACGTATGTCTAGTTCTCGCTCAACCATCTTTTTGAAGTAGTTTTCGACCTTGCGAAACCCGCGTACGTTGCGCATGGAGTCGATTGTCTCCCAAGTGTCATGCAGATGAGATTTTCCCTGCCATTTGATAAAGTACTCAAAGTGATGGCGACTTGTGTCATACTGGAGATCCGAACCATCTCTGAGGCGATGTCGAACTACTTTCTCGACATAGGGCGAGTCGTCCACGTAATCAGCTACGTAGTACGCTGAAGCCGGATCTGCTTCATCGTCATCGTCATCGTCATCGACCTCACTTTCTTCGTACATCCCTTGTTGTACCTGTTGTGCGGCCCTCCGGCTAGACCACCTTTTCTCGGTAAGCGCAAGAGCCGGCTGTGACTCTCTCTGTAGTCTTGCCTTCCTCTGTTGGGTCTTCGCTCGAGCTCCGCCGTACGTATCAGAGTCAGAATCAGATTCGTTTGTCGACGGCTGTCGGATAGGCGTGTCTCTCTTGGACGCTAGCACGTAATAGTTCAGTAATGGAGGGGCTGGCCGAAAAGGAGGGAGCTTCTCACAGGATTGAGGGGCGACGACACGTCGTCGCTTGGCCTGTGGACGATGTGTTGGCTCATCATCATCAGAACTCGAATCATCAGAGTCAATCTACCATTGCGTTAGCTTAATGCGACAGGGCCGGGACCTTCCATCAGTGTCAATATGCGAATGAAACATACCATTTTCCTCGTTTCTCTCGCGCGTGTCTGGGATCTGGTCAGCAGAGGGGCCAAGGCCTTATGATGATGATACAGCGCAGCTTACGCTTCTTCTAAGACCATAAAGCTCAGGATTCGCTTTAATGAAAGTATCTTCTGCCACTTCTGCCTTCCTTTTCGAGGCTCGACTTGAATCGGGTGAGGCATCGGGTTCGTGATCGGCTTCAGGTTCGCTTTCGCCGTCATCATCTTGATGTGATGCTACACTTTGTTCCCTCACATCCGAATCGGCATCATCCGAAGCATTGGCTACACTAGAAGCATCAGAGTCCAGATACCCTTCATCTAGGTCCGCATGATCTGGCGTTTCGCGGGCAATGATTTCGGACTCTGCTGGTGACGAGTGCGTCATTGGGCTATGGTGAGCATGGGAGACGTCCGTATCGCCTTCACCAGTTTCGACGATGGTATTCGACGGCATGGCATTATCCGGCGACAAGTGACCGTTGCTAAAGCCCGCCACCACCGGTGAGCTCATGGTGACAGCTGTGGCACTTATAAGTGGCTATGAAAGAGAGCAAAATTAGTGTCGGCAAGGTAAAGCGGGATTGTGTACGTAATGAAAGGGTTTTGCCAGTGTAGAACAGAAGCTGTAGCGCCAAAAAACAATCCTCAAAGCCATGAGTAGGTGCTAATGATGGAGCAATTGACATAGTCGCATTCAGACGTCACGTCGTGATGACTGTGATTGAGGAAAGGTAAGGACAATGATTCAAACCCGAGCCTCAGCGAATGACGGTGAGTCGGTAGCATTTGCATCCAAAACCATCCAAAGCCATCAAATTCATCAAAAAAACGCAATCAACAGGCTTGATAAGATATCGGACAGCTCCGACGGGTCATGTAGCGAGGTCTAAGGGAAGGCCGGCGAGGCAAGATGCGCAACAAAAAACAGTACCAGACAACGGCAGTTGAATGGCGAGCTGGGGGAACTTACAAATCATTCATGAACGGCATCCAGACGAAAGAAAAATGTCGAATAGAGCTTGGAAAGAGCAACGACGGGTGAACGTGCCGAATAGCAGACGATGGACTGGGGGGTGCTGGGTTGAAGGGAATGGGCCGAGTGGAGGGAATCGCAATAGTAGCAGTGGTAGTTGTAGGCGATTACAGAAAAAGCACCAGTGGAGAGGGACGTCGGAGGCAGGAAAGGTTGGGAGTTTGGAACCAAGCCAATCCGAGGCGGGCCCGTGGGGTCGCACCGGGGAACTAAGGCCAGCCAGATTGAGCTGCCCAGTACGGGCTCTCACGTGACGGAGGCGGCACGAGGTATGTATGTACAGAAACACGGAGAGCAGTCGGCGCATGTATAGAGTACTTTCGCATCTACTCTGTAACGCTTTGTTCATCTGGTCGACAGACTTGCAACACCGAGTACCGGTACCTAGGACATACTATACGTAGGTAGAAATGCATGTCCATGTAAACACTCCGTCATTATCGCCATCGAACAGATCTGGCTGTTTACAAACTTGCCGGGAACAGGACAAAGTTTGATGTAAACTGCTTTGCTCGGCGTGAGAGTGACGCTTTTGATTTTCAGATTTTGAGGCTCAAGAAACGAAAAACCCGCATCGAGTTGCGTGATTACATAGTGAGCTGCAACGGCATCACACAGGCACCGACTGTTGGGAAAGACTCTGGAGTTTATTCCATCTCGATGTTGAACAAGGCGCGATACTTGAGGTGCCTAGGTCAGGTACATTTCCAGTCTTTCCAAATCCCTTGGCGTGGCTATGTATTCCTTCCTCAATGATGCCCCGCCAAACGGACGATTCACAAGGCGAGGAAAATTGATGACCACAGTGCACAAACACAGTGCACACACCCGAATCTCCCAAACCTTCCCAAACTTTGAGCTAATTGCTTGTCTGTTCGGCTTCCATCCTACCTCCATTCTGCACCTCATCCTTCCTCAGTACCATTGCAGCGCATAGGAGCATCGCGTGCCTGCTGAGGCGCTGCATAAAGTTACAAACGGACATACCCGCTCAGAATATTGAAGAATTGAGCTCAATTGTCGCGCCTTCACGCAGTTATCTATTTTCAGCCGCCTCCCACCGAGCGTTGCCCATTCACTGCTGCCATCATGTCTGATAAGCTCACTCGGTAAGCGCCAGTCCGAAACACCTTATTCTCCGCGTGCTATCAAGTTTGAAAGGTACACAACTGACATCTGCCTGTGCATAGTATCGCCATTGTCAATAGCGACAAAGTTGGTCTTCCACCTCACCCTCCCAGTCGAGTTTTCTTCTCTGCCCCGCCTGCCCCGCCATACTTGACTGACACCTTGGCCCTCCATCCAGTGTCGTCCTCGCAAGTGTCGACAAGAATGCAAGAAATCATGTCCCGTTGTGCGCAGCGGAAAGCTCTGCATTGAGGTTTCACCAGAGTCCCGTCTGGCCTTCATCTCTGAGGGTCTTTGCATCGGTTGTGGTATCTGCCCGAAGAAGTGTCCGTTTGATGCCATCACTATCATCAACTTGCCCACCAATCTCGAGAACCAGGTTACGCATCGTTATGGCCCGAATAGTTTCAAGCTTCATCGTCTGCCCATGCCCCGACCTGGTCAGGTTCTTGGTCTCGTGGGAACCAACGGTATCGGAAAGAGTACTGCCCTCAAGATCCTCAGCGGCAAATTAAAGCCCAATCTTGGCCGCCACGACAATCCTCCTGATTGGGAGGATGTCATCAAGCACTTCCGTGGATCTGAGCTGCAGAGTGAGTGCACACTGTTCATATCATTGCAATTACACTTGCCGTGTATACCGATCTCTAACGTTTCCTGCTTCGTAGACTACTTCACCAAGCTTTTGGAAGATGACCTCAAGGCTGTCGTCAAACCCCAGTATGTGGACCAGATCCCTAGAGCCGTTCGTGGCCCTGAGAAGTCCGTCAAGGCTCTTCTCAATAGCCGAGCATCTCTCAACAACGCCGAGGAAGTTGCCAATGTTCTGGAGTTGAACCACATCATGGACCGTGACATCACCCTCTTGTCTGGAGGAGAACTTCAGCGATTTGCGATTGGTACCGTCTGCGTTCAAAATGCCGATGTGTACATGTTCGACGAACCCTCGTCCTACCTCGATGTCAAGCAGCGTTTGAGTGCTGCCCAAATGATTCGATCTCTTCTTCGCGACGACGATTATGTGATCGTCGTCGAGCACGATCTGTCTGTTCTTGACTATCTCTCCGATTACGTGTGCGTTCTTTACGGCCAGCCCGCTGTGTATGGTGTTGTGACCCTGCCGTACTCTGTTCGAGAAGGTATCAATATTTTCCTCGACGGTCACATTCCCACCGAGAACTTGCGTTTCCGTGAGGAATCTCTTACCTTCCGTATCGCGGAGACCGTCGAAGAATATACCATTGACAAGTCTCGCGCTTTTCAATACCCCAAGATGGAGAAGACGCTGGGCAACTTCAGACTGCGTATCGATGCTGGAGAATTTACCGACTCCGAAATCATTGTCATGATGGGAGAGAACGGTACCGGAAAGACGACATTCTGTCGTCTCTTGGCCGGTGCCCTCAAGCCTGACAGCAAGTCATCTGTTCCTGATATGCGCATCAGCATGAAGCCCCAGACGATTACCCCCAAGTTCGAGGGTACTGTCCGTCAGCTTTTCTTCAAGAAGATCAAGCAGGCATTCCTGAACCCGCAGTTCCAAACGGACGTCGTCAAGCCCCTCAAGCTGGACGATTTCATCGACCAGGAAGTCAAAAACTTGTCCGGTGGTGAATTGCAGCGTGTCGCCATTGTTCTCGCCCTTGGTATGCCTGCCGATATATACCTGATCGATGAGCCGTCTGCCTATCTCGACTCCGAGCAACGTATCATTGCATCTCGTGTCATCAAACGTTTCATCATGCACTCCAAGAAGACTGCTTTCATCGTCGAGCACGATTTTATTATGGCTACCTACCTTGCCGACCGCGTCATTGTATTTGATGGCCAGCCCGGTATCGACGCACACGCCAATCGACCTGAGTCTCTTCTGACCGGATGCAACACCTTCTTGAAGAACTTGAACGTCACTTTCCGTCGCGACCCTACCAACTATCGCCCCCGTATCAACAAGCAGGGATCTCAGCTGGACCAGGAACAAAAGTTAAGCGGCAACTACGTAAGTTCAGCGTCATTACCTCTGACTTTTCTCTGACCGCACAACCACCCCAAGAAACGCTGTTCTCTGCTCCCATATTGCCCCCGTGCATCACACAAAAATTCAAAACTCGAATACTGTACAAGACACTGACACCTCCCAGTTCTTCTTGGAAGAGACCCCCGAAAAGAGCTCCTGAAAAGGGCCGCCACAACAAAAGTCAATTTCATCCCACGTACATAGCATCCAACAGCGTTGAAGGCGTACAAAGAAAGGCATCTTCCAGGAGAAAGCGACGTCACCGGCATGACGTAGGTGTAGCGCTGCAAGAGAGCAGCGCCAGCGAGGATGACGAACCGGATGATTAACACAGGCGACGACAGTCTATCTCCTGTTGTCTGGTCCTGCGGCTTGTCAGCGGTCCGTGCAGTGGTACGTGATGGTCAAAAATGCCCACATACATCGCTGTTTCTTTGTTCTCTTGATTGTGACGGATCAAAGAACTTGTCGCCCTCTTTCAGTATGCCAACGGTGTGGCTTTTGACTGAAAGAGGCTGACTAGCATGGAGGAACCGAGATTGTGCTCGTTTACACGGATCGAAACGAGCTTCGCAGATTGAGGGACAATGGATCAAGCAGGATGACTGTCGTCAGCTTCCTACTCCTCGCGGGAAGCATTTCCGGAAATGAATCTACGAGTGCTGCAAAATATTGATTCTTTAATGTTTTTTTTTGGAATACATCTTCCAAGCTGACGCAACATGCTACATCATCGCACGTGAACTGGTGAACGAACATGCACAGGTGTTTCCCACAAGATGCCTACGTCATCTGGTGTTCAGAACCACCGCACGTGCAGCAGTGACAAAGACACGGCATTCCGCAACGTAGAAGCAAGCAAGTGCCCAGCATTCTTAATTCAGTGTATAGTGAAATGAACACTCCAGAATTAACCTGCTACGTACAGTAAGTGCGTAGATTGATGAACAGCTCGATCGAGATTCTTGAAAAAAAAACTAGAACCGAGCACCATGTGAAAGTGATGTGAAAGTGACCGATGGAGAAATTTGACTAGATTCCACGTACAGGTGCTGAAGAAGGGGTGCGAGAAAAAAAGAACCAACCATGTATTTACTATTCTCCCATTAGGGACTAGAACTGAAGGCTAGTTATGTTATTAATAGAGGGGAAACAAGAGTAAGAAACACACACAACGAAGGGGGCCCAAATGAGGGGGACCAAACTGTTTTCAGATGCATGGGCTTATTCTTCGATTTCTCCCTCTTCACTGCCACTTCTAATGACTTCTCTGGGCGTAGCAGGGGGCGGGGGGGTTTTGGCACGAGGGCGTGCTTCACGAGGAGGCGTTCGTTCGCGAGATCGTTCTCTCTTAATTCTCTGTCCCGAGTGGTTAAATTTTTGCAAGAAGAGGAAGAGGGCAGGACGAGGGGACAGAGAGTCCTTACCTTGGAGTCTCTCGAATCTCTTCGACTCGTGTCGTCTTCGTCATCTTGTCGTCGACGCCGAGTAGCTGGTGGCCGTTCATCTCCATAGGGGAGCTCATCACACGAACCTCGATCAATCCGCCGGCGATACAGCCGCTCCCGTTCATCCTCTCGATCCCTGCGTTCACGATCGTAGTGGCCATCGTCGTCCCGTCTTGGGCGTGGTGGCCGGTCATGATCACGGTCACGGTCTCGTTCCCTATCCCGATCTCGCAACGTGTCACGGTCACGGTCGCGCTCACGATCACGATCGCGCTCTCTATCGCGCTCACGGTCACGGTCTCTTTCACGTCGAGGAGGCGGCGGAGACAAACGACCACTTCGGTCAACGGAGAGCAGATTCTCTGCCATGGTCGACTTGCGATGGTTTCGCTCCCTTTCGGCGATGGCTTTGCGCCGGTCGGCTTCATACGGATCCTGTTCGGGGCTGCGACTGCGCCTAGCAAGACGTCCACTACGTTGAGATTTCTCACCTCTGGAACGGTCTCCCTCGTGACGGGAAGTGTCACGCTCAACAGAGTGACGAGTTCCGCCTCGTCTGTGACCACGATCGACATCATCTTCCTCCTTAACGCGAAGTCGCCTCATGTGCTTATCAAAAGCGCCTCGTCGTAGGTCCTCTGAGCTGACAGCCTGGAATTCTTCTGACTTCACGAGACGAGGGCGTACCTTTTCATACGAGTCTCCCAGTAAAATAGGAGGTTCGGCACGTTTGAGGTATGCTCGCAGATCATCGACGGCGCGACGTTGGTGACGATCGGTATGTCGGTCCTCGTCTCGCTTGGCAGCGCGCTTTTCACGAAGCTATGCGGCGTAATATAATGGTTAGTTTGCGCTACGTCTGAAGCATACACCCCTGTTCATTTGAGAGAATAAAAGGACTGCTTACCCTTTCAAAGATCAGTTGTAAGGTTTCAGTATCAATGTTAGCAGTTCGTCGATCATCCTTCATCATAGCAAGAAATTCTTGGAGATCGCTCGTGGGCGTAAGCTCAAACCGTTTATCCTGCAAGATTTGGGATAATTGGTTAGCGGGCACTGTGTTTGGTCGGGAGTAGCGAATGCAGGTTTCTTTTAAGCAGATAAATGACAAGAAAGACACTCACTTCGAGAACATCCAAGACGTCATTTCTCGGTCCTCGGAGAGAACGCTCCTCCTCCTCCACGACATCCCAAAAGAGCTCCTGAGGCGTGGAGCCATCGTGACCTAGCATATTCAAGTATCTTTCGTTCTGCTCAATTAGTGGATGAATGGTGCTCCATGTCACACCAGGCTTGATCTTGCCATCTTTCCGAAGCTCCGACAGGAGCGACTTGAAAGCGTCTCGGGCTCTGCGTTCTCGACGATACTTCATCTTCTTTTCGTGCTGCTTTTTCTCATTGAGCGCGCGCTCAAGAGATTTGATGTGATCCTGGAAGATCATGAGAGTATCGTATTTGGTCAGAGCCTTGTATGTCTCATCGTCCTGAAACGCTACAGACATGATGTCTTGTGCTTCACTCCATCGCGTGTACGCTTTGATGCTCAGTTTAGGCAGGAGTTCCTTGAGAGCATCGAGTGCATCGTGGCGTGACTTGATTTGATGTTCCTTGTGCGCCTTCTTGAGTCCCACAACATACTCCTCAAAGAGCTGGCGTCGCTCTTCTTCGTCATTTGTCGACCGGAAGATGGTCTCGCCTTCAATCATAGGCCGAGCAGTCTTCCAGCGCGTGTAATGAACGATTTCAGGATGACGCTTCAGCATGGTTTCAAAGTCGGCGCGAAGCTTGCTCATGCGTTCTTCGGCGCGTTCCTTGTCTTGGACAATCATATCCTGGCAGTATTTCTCAAAAGCATCCCTCCTGCCCTTTGGGTCTCGAATTGATCGGTATTGGGGATCCTTGATCGTGGCTCGCATAGCCTGCTCCCAGGTCCAGTCAGGTTGGACTCCGCTGCGCTTGAGCAGCTTCATGAAGGCCATTTCGGCCTCTTCGGGGGAGGCAAACTCCAGCTCGTCGCTGATGGCTGGGACGAACGCTTGAGATCTATCTTCGTGTCCGTAGCCCCCTCGACGCGAGTCGTGACCCGAGTCGCGGTAGTCTCGTGAATGATCGTGAGAGCCGTGAGAGTAGCCGCTGGTTTGGCCATGGGCAGACCCATGGCTGGTTCCCTTTGAAAGAGCCAACTTGTAGATCTCTGGCATCTCCCATGAGCTCTGCTTCGTTTCGGTATTGTACCAGTATTTTCGGCCGCCCTCAGCGGTGTATTCCTTCCAGGGTTGATTGGACAGAGCGCGCTGGAACAGGTTGATAAGCTTAATTCCGGTTTGGAGATGAGAGCTTATCGCCATGGCGAATATAATGCTTCCCACAGTGAAAACTTACTTCTGCAGCCGACATGAGATCCTCTGGCTTTGTCCATTGAGTCACCTTGGTCGCGCTGTTGTAGTAGTAAGCCCGGCCATCAGCAGTGTGATGCTCCTGCCAGGCCGACGCGGGTGGAACACCGTAGCCGTTCATCTCGTAAGTAATATTTGATAGATCAAGCGACGCGTTGCTTGCTTCGGATGGCACCAAGGTGCTGCTGATGAAAGATGTGCCTTCAAGGACCAGAAGATGTATTGACGAAGCTTGCCTCAAAATGGCGAGAGCAAAAACCACGAAGTGCCCAGCACAGACCAATCACATAAGCTCCGTAGTAGTGAAGGTGGGGTTTTCCCCCATGCTGCGCGATCCGTAGCAACACGGACCACTTCCATCTCCCAAGTTGTCTCAGCGGCTGGGAGATGGGAACTCGAGTCCTAACGAGTTGCGTTGGACTTGACGAATGCACGAAATGAAAGATGTGCCAGACACCCACGGCCTCGACATGAGACAGACTACGGGGTATATGTAACATGATTGACGGAGAATATTCACACATACAGAATTATTGCACTTGCCATCAGCATGCCCAGCGCAGATGGCACCGTCCAGGGCGACAACCCAGCCAACCCGGTTAACCCGTCCAAGAACGACAATGACGCCAGCCCCGACATCGTCGAGCAGTCGTACCTCACGTACGTGGTGCCTTCACAAACGAACATCGACCTCGATAAGGCTTTCCAAGATGCAGACGCCGGAAAATCCATCCTTGACTCGCTACATCAGCGAGACTCGCTCTTCTTTGGTGAGCCCCTTTGATGCATAAGTCGTCTGTCGTTTTAGATGGCTGGCTGTGCATGCTCAGTTGCTAACGTACACGACCTGCCTTCCGGCTTCGCTATTCACCGACTCAGATGAGACAGTCGAGGTGCTTCTCATCCTCAAGATGCCCTGGACAGAGGAAGACGCTCTTCAAGCCCAGCTAAGACGTTTGATTATTTCGCTCGAGGCCCGGATCGTCAACGCCAGCGGCAGTGTCAGCGCGGCAGGTCGAGACTCTCCGCCCGCGGTCGAGACGATTTTCAAAGACCACGTCGACGATGTTGTGGACCCCTTCATCATTGTGGATCAGGAGGAGGAGAGCGAGGCGGAGGCCGGGTCGTCGCAGAATGTATACGCCATGTGGAAGATGCCCGTGTACATTGCAAGGCCGCGGATGCGCCTACAGCACTCGGTCGTCGTCTTCTCGGCATCCGCAAGCCTCAAGCCGCAAGTCATGGGCGAAATCAGTAGCCGCAGTACTGGCTATCTCCAAAGCGGCGTGCCATCGAGCTTCAACCTCCTCGAGACCTTTTCCTCGGACCCAGCTCTTGGCGGCGTCAAGCCGAGACTGTCGGCGCTGCGCGTGTCAAGAGTCGCCCCCGTCAGCCGACAGCAGGACCTGGTGGCGCATATACGCGCTCTGCCACAGCTCAGAATCCCCGTATATCCCGTGATTCACTCGAGGATACGACTCTCGCGGCCGTCCACTCTCCCGCCACAGGCAGCGCTGATCGCCATGCTGGAGATCGACATGACCCAGCACGCGGAATGCGAGATGCTGCTCGACGAAATTACGCTCTCCACTGGCGACGGCTCGGTGCAGAGCCTCAACACCGACGACGATCCCAACAGCCCGATGAAGCTGCCCATGAGTTGTGTGGCCCACGACCACATCACCTTCCTCTACCACATCAAGCCACACCAGCGCGCAAAAGCCCCTGGCAAGAGCTTCACCGGCAGTCTCGACATCACCATCTCGGCCACGGCCCAAGTCGCCCCTGGAATATGCACCCCGCGCCTGGTCATGCGTTGGACCACGGCCCTCGACTTCACCACCCCCGTGAACCCCAGTTTCAACAACATGGCTGATGCGACGGGCATCCAACGCGCCCACAAGCCCTCTCAGCTCTCTATAGGCAACAACAACACGGCCACGGCCACCGTTATGCCTTTCAAGTCTCCGTCCGTCCTCCGTCCCGATGCGCTCCCCAGCCTCGAGTCCTCTGCGGCACACACCGACAACGCCGTCCTCGTGCCTGATCTCGGCATCACCATGTCCTTCACCGCGCCCACTCACCCCATCTACCCCGGCGACATCTTCTCCTGGACTATTCACGTCGTCAACCGCTCCTCGGAGCAAACTGCCCGGCCACCCCGGAAACTCGCCCTCGTCGCGCTCCCCAAGCGTCGCCGCACCGCTACCGATACCAGGTCTGTCCTCCAACCGCCCTCCACAGCTCCCGCACGGCGCGTCGGAGAAACGCCCCTCGCCCCCGCAGTCATCGATATGAACAGTCTGTACGCCCTGCAAAAGAATGCTTTATCCTCGGACGGCACCGAGGTCATCTGCCTCAGCGCAGACACACGAGTTGGACCCCTTGTTCCGGGTGCGTGCCATGTCGCAGAGTTGCAATTTCTTGCTCTCCGCCAGGGCATTGTGGGCATCGAGGCCGTGCGCGTCGTCGACATGACGTCGCAGGAGCATGTGGATATACGGCATCTGCCCACCACGGTGGTAGAAACTGCTCCAGCTCGACTTTAGAGAGATGATTCGCAGAAGATCTGGATACTGAATCAGGATACATATATTACTGGAATGCCTGAATAAATTTGGGTCAGACTAGATGGCGTCGTAAGCAAGAAGGGGATAATAGGAATAGAATAAGAATACATGAGTACATAAAGTAACTAAACTACATGAATACACTAATCACGAAACAAAATAACAATCCCGACACCACAATGCTCGAGATAAGGTAGCCCTAAATGGATTTTACGTAGCGTGGTTGAGAACAGGGTAGTGGTTATGAGAATAGATCCCCGTGGATATTGTAGACTGCGCGTACCACGATGATGACGACGATAGTGCTTTGCGTGCATATATGTCTTCGGGTACATAGCTACCTAGGGATGTATCAACTTTCGAGACGGTTGCTTCTATTTCCATGATGCAATGTACTGTATTTGTTGGGACATCGTAGATATGCGTTTCGTAATAGTAACGCTTTGCTGGCGTGTAGCAGACGACCGTTATCATTTATGTGATAGTCAATAGATTCCCTCCTCACACGCCATTATTTTCGAGCTTTGGGTTTTCTTGAGAGTGGCGACGACCTCAGTTGGAGTCAGAAAAAAGTAAGGCTTGGTGTTGGCCCTTGGGCAAGTACATACGAGGTGTAGGTAGTCAATTACTGCGATATCGGCATCCCTTTCCGATGTACGGGGCGCTCCACTGCCACTCACGCGTTGCTGCCAAAGTAATCTGTTTTTTCCTTTCTACTTGTACATAGGTACAACTGTCTTATAGCCGCCCTTGATTAGGCAAGACTGAAATCACCAGGCCATGTCTTCCGCGACCTTCAATAATTGCAAAGTGCATCTAAATCAAGACACTGCATGCAAAGAAAGGGGGGTCGGGGCCATGCCACCGGTAATCCATACATACGGTATACCTACCTGTACCCCAGCCCAACCAACTCCCGATCTGTACGGAGTAGTTCAAATAAACTTTTTAACTAATGCAATGCAACACCACGCTATGCAAACACATCCATGTCTCAACGCCCACCTCCCTCACCAAAACTCGTGCACGATGTCCCATCCCGTCCGAGCCTCATCTCGTACATTCAACGACATCCGTTCAGGTAAACCAACACAACCACCAACAAGAATGCAACAGCAAAGAATCGACACCGAAACAATGCCTGAATAAAGAATGCCAAAAAAAAAAGATTCATCATAAATCATCAAACTCATCATCCCATCCTAACCTTTCATAAATAGACACCTTCTCCGACCGCGCAGCATGTCCCCCCACAGGCGTCTCTGCGAACCGCAATTTCGAAACAGACTTCTTGATCGGTGTGGCCATGAGCTCCTGGTCTCCATGAGCGTCCCCAGAAGAGGAATGTCGAGTTGGTGAATTTTCATCATGACGAGGCAGGCGTTTGATAAAGCTATGCTGCGTGGATGCCCTAACCGGTGTCTCAGCTAGAAAATCCATCGCCGGCGAGGTTGAATCGGCGAGAGCGTCTCGGTGGCCGTGTCTGTGCTCTGTGGAGGGGACCATGTGTCCTATACTCGAGGGGGGGATCAGATCCTCGGAGTTGCTTTGGGGCCTGCCTGTACTGGTGGACTCTAGCTTGATGGGTAGTGCGTCTTTGAAGCGATTGTTTGCAGGGGTGGCCTTGACTTGGATTGAGGGAGCGAGTGTGCTTCTAGCTGTTCTTCGTGTTTCTGCTCTCAATGTCAGTATATGTATGTAGCTAGCTTTCCAGGTCCACCAGGTCTGGTAAGAGATCCTAGACAAGGAAGTTGTAAGTCGGACTTGGAGAAACTTACTCTTGGCCGACTGGCTTGCCGCTGCCTTTACTTCATCGGCTTCAGCCATAGCAATGCCGACGACGCCTCGATTTGGCTTTCTGAGTGCCGAGATGGCATCTTTCAGCTCGGCTTCCACAAGGGCCTTCTTATCCGCCTTGATGTCCTGCAAGCTGCTCCTGATGCCATTGCTGTGCGTAAAAGATGAAGATGATTGCCGTGAGCGTCCGAGAAGCGACAGCGAGTCTCTCCTGGGGAGATCCTTCAAGGACAATGGTTCACTGCCTTCCCGCTTCACCCCGCACAGGTTGGTTGATGTGGCAGATCTCATTAGGGCGATGGCATTGCCAGGCCCTCTGGACACGCTGCGTCGGTGCATCTGCTCGGTTGACAGCGCCCGCTGCAGCGTCCGTCTGTCGCTCGGTGGGAAAGGCCGCTTCGTTGCTGCAGCTCCTGGTCGCTGCTGTTCCCGCTTGCCGGATGAGCGCCTCGTCGACTTGGACTGAATTGGTGCGACAATCACAGGGCCGCCAAGTTTTCTGTTGATGCCATCACACAATTCGGGCAGACGTGCCGAGAAGCTGGTGAATCAGGACAAGCATCGTTAGCTGATTGAATCAAAGTATTCAAAGAAAGCATCAGTGCTGCCAATGTGGAATTGTGACACGTACAAAGGGACAATAATGTCGACGCAAAAGTCCCTTAGGGGCTCAGACGAGGCCTTTTGTTGTGAGCGCCCATCAGCTAACACCTGAGAAGGTTGTGTATCCCCTAGCAAGAGTTGCTCGTCTGACGCTGTAGACTGCCAAATGGTAAGACGATCAGCATGCACATCTACCAGGACCGGCAGATTGTGCTTGTTCCGCTTCTTGACAGGAGGCGTTATGATTGTCTCAAGTACAGCCTGAGGCTCAGCGCCCGGTAACGTTGGCAAGCTCGATCCTGCCGCCTCGCATGCATTACCTAAAGGTTCCAGTGCCAGAATCTCCAAAATCAAAATCATCTGCAACTGAGTTTCTCTTGTGCGAAGCACAGAGACGTGTGACTTGACTTGAGAGGGCGAAATGGCCATACTATCGCCAGTGGGTTCTGGTTTGTTTGCGCTCCACCACTTGCGAATGCTTTCGTCCTCGAGGGGATACAAGGCATTCTTGCCCAGCTTCATTTTCCGAGGCTTGCGTCTTTTCCTGCTACCGTCGTCTGAGGAATCGTCAAACGGTTTCATTTTGCTAATTACCTCGGGGATTGTCTCGCGGTACTTTTTGTCGATTTGCACCGTGGTCAAGATGAGACCCTTGAGAAAGTCAATCAAGTCTTGCATATCAAGATTTGACTCGAGATCCAAGTGAAATGTCGATCGCGCCCGAGACAACGGTCCCTTGGCAAAGTAAGCCAATGAGCCCTAGTTCAAGCAAAGTTAGCCAGGTCAAAGAAGGATGATGATCAAAGCGATGCGCAGAACAAGGCCTATTGCGTCATGCTTCACTTCTTACCATGGATTTGTACAAAGCATCAAAATATTGTGCTTGGATGTTGTTGAATATTGACTCCGCAGATTCTTGCGACGAAGGAGGCACTTCATTCTTTTGATTGTTGATCGCAGACACGGCGTCCGTTGCGGGCAGCAAACGACCACAAGCATCCATTTCATCAGACCTTGTCTCCGGCGTCGGAAGCTGCAAAGTCTCTGACTGGGAATCCAAAGTTGAGCCATCGCTGCCTCGCGAGTTGTTGACGTTCACGTTGACCATTGTGCTGGACTTGGACTTCTTTCGCACAAGATCTTGGATAGCCTCAATCGCCGCGCGTTTCTTCTTTTGCTCCCCATGCAGATGCGGTGTTGTTATTGGTCCCTCCGTGTCCCTGCCTTGTTGATGATCTTGGTTGCACGAGGTCACGGGAGGCGCGAGGCGACCACGACAGAGTGCCGTTGCAAAACGTGATAATTTGCGCAAATCAACCCATGAACCCAGCTTGCACATGACATAGAGGCCGTCTTCTTGCCGCTCGAGAGCAAACAAAATGCCTTGTGAATCGTTTCTTGCTATGACGACCGCAGGATGACAGCCGAGTCGCGATTCGAGGTCCAGTATCTTGATGTGAGACTGCACGAATCGAGTCCGAGGGAACCCATTGGGCAGGGAGGAGAAGTCGAGACTTGAAAGCGGAAGATGCTCTCTCGGAAGAAGCATCAGCGGTGACAGAGAGCGAGGCTGTGCCTGGATGTCGGGAGGATAAGGCTGTCAAATGCGGTCAGCAGGCATGGTTCCCAGGCGGCACCCATCCACGCATATTCGGGCCTTGACTTCCCGAAAGGCGACATACCTTGACGGTGATGGACGCTTCAAGCAAATGCTCCATTGCAGCTGCGGCTGCCAGTGTTGGTTTCGCATTGCGCTCGTCTGGCGATATGCTACCCCTCCGACGGTTCAAGTTGCCATCCGAGCTCGGTGTCAAGATGCCAGGTCGCGGACGCGACGCCGACGCGTCGAGTGCAGCTGCAGGCAACATAGAGGAGGGCCAAAGCTCATTTGTTGAGCGACATCGCAGCGACAGAGGGAGATCTTTGTCTTGTGAGAAAAAGTAAATATGTATTGAAGCGGGCTTGAGCGGCACGCCGGTGAAGCTCTCGATATGTTGGTTCTTGGATGCATCAAAAACACAGCCGTCGTCGACGTGCGGGCGGTGAGCCAGTAGAGACGCGTGAAATGAACACGCCAAGCTGGCGCGATGACGTCAGCGGTCAGGGTCGGTCCGGCCGGGCCAAACGGCTCGCTCCACAAAGAGACATAGGTACCTACCTAATGATTCAACAACAACGACAACTCTCTGCGGTTCGCGGTTCTGCGCGAGGCTTTCTGTCCTCATCCTATCAAGATGCAGCAACGGCCTCGAGATACCATCTTACTCCGTACAGCATGACTTGAACCTATGTACTCATATGCATATCTCCCCAATGGCAACAATGCCGGCTTCCAAGTTCCATTACACACCGCATTGCCCGATGCTGTTGGTTCTTCCCTTTCCGCGCCTGCATCCAAAGCCGTAGTAGGTACATAAGTGCCTGCCCACCTCCATGTAGGTATGTATCGGTATACAGAAACCGCCTCCATTTATTCATCTCGGCTGTATCCGAGCCCTGAACGACCCTCGTCCCGATCTTGACGAGTGCAACCCGGCCATGTGTAGCATATCGGCGCACGTGTATGGTTCACACAGAACTTCCCATGTCCCTTAAGCAGCCAGCTGGCAACAGCCCTCTGTGGCCGTCGGAAATAAACAAAAAGGAAAGGGAAGGGAAGAACAGGCACTGGGCAGAGGAAACAAGTACATAAGACGGAGGAAAGAAGACGGGAAATTCTAAATAACCCCCGCAGGTCAATTGTGCCGATAGTAACCTTCCAACCTGTCGTCCCATCCATGGACCATGATCCCACACGGACATGTCAACACCCCTAACGCAGAAGTTAGAACATACACTTCCACGCCTCATGCCTCTCTACACCACCCCTTATCCTCTCCCTTGTTCAAACAAATGCATGCAACCCAACGAACCTCAACCAACAGCCCGCACAATTCTCTCTTCCAAAACTACATCGGCAAAGAATGTATTACCTACATACATATATGTATGTAACATGATACAGAGTACATACTCACATATGTACTTACCTACATATAAATGTGTACCGTGTACGGAGTACTCCGTATGCACTGTGCATCAACGGTCCCCGGGGGGGGGGGGGGGGGGGGGGGGGGGGGGGGGGGGGGGGGGGGGGGGGGGGGGGGGGGGGGGGGGGGGGGGGGGGGGG